>VSMD01010152.1:0-39486 GCA_008750895.1 Mirza zaza
CGGGGGCGGGGCGGGGGGAGCGGCGGGGTGCGGGGGCGGGGGGAGCGGCGGGGTGCGGGGGGGGGGCGGGGGGTGCGGGGGGGTGCGGGGGGAGCGGCGGGGTGCGGGGGCGGGGCGCCCGCCGGGCCTCACCTGCTCGGCGCCCGTGACGGAGTACGCGTGCCCCTTCACCAGCTTCTGGAGCGTGACGGCCTCCGAGTCCGCGGCGCTGGCGACCTGGAAAGAGGACGCCGGCTCAGCCGCGGCCGCAGGAGGACGCGCGGCGAGCGCAGCCCAGAGCCCGCACGCGGCCCGCGCTCGCTCGGCGCCCGGGCCTGCGGGCGGGAGGCGCTCGTCGCTGCTGCGGTGTTGGAGCTCCTCCGAGCGCCCCGTCTGTCCCCTGTCTGCCACGGTGGAGGCTGCAGCCGGGAGGAAAGGCTGAGAGGGGTCTCCGGCCTCGCATGCTTGCTGGAAGGGTTTGGGCTTCCTGCCTTGGGGTCTGCAGAGGTTCTGGCCCCAGAGCCAGGGCTTCCTGTCCGTGTCCGCAGCAGCAACCAGCTCCCCGCAGGACCGAGTAGGGCCGGCCTTGCCCCAGGGCGCCTGGGGACTGCGTGGCTCCGCCTCCCACCCCTGGGGCGGCCTGCCGCAAGGCCGTCAGGAAACGCTTTCCTCCTGGCCCTGGGACGGTGCGGGGAGGCTGCGAGCCCTGCAGGTGGAGGGCGCGTCCTCCGGGGCGGGCAGAGCGCGGGAAGCAGGCTGGGGAGCGGAGGCGCCGTTCCCCTCCACTGCAGCCCCAGGCCTCCAGGCGCTAAGCAATATGTTGCATGCTGGGGCTCAGAGACCGCTACCCCAAAACATGGTGCTACGACGTGCTGAACTGAACCAGAAGCCTCTCAAGGTCTCTTCCCTCCCTCCACGCCCTCCTCCTTTGTCTCCCGAGGCGGGGGATGAGGTTGTTCTCCCAAGCTCCCTTCTCGGCCTGAAGCCCCAGCCCCCCAAAGAATAAAGCAATTACGTTGAGTCCATTCCCTGACTTTTCATTAACTGAACTCATATCGCAGGAAGACAGACTGAAGTCTGTTAATGCACCTGGAGAGACTTTTGTCACAAATCAGTCTTGCTCTGCAGGCCAGCAGATTTTGTCTCAGGCCACTGTATGCTCTTTGAGCCCAAATAAAGCAATCATTTACTACTCGCCTAAAATCATCCATGTTCCCATCTCCCTTTCCCCTAAGAAGGGAGTGTGTAACCATTTGCCCCACTGCGTGGCCGGGCAGTCGCTCTGCGGTTCTCCCCGTGCACGGTCGTAAATTTGGATGCCTTTTCTCCTATTCATTTGCCTTTTGCCAGTTTTTTTTCAGTGAAGCTTCAGAAGGTGAGGGTAGTTTTCCACTGGCCCCACACGAACAAGGATGTGTATTTTGCAAACAGGGGCAGTGGGTTTCCTTGGGCACTGCCGGAGTCCCCGTCAGCACGAGGACCCCGGGAGTGGGGTGGGGGGCTGGGCTTACGTCGATGGAGCAGCCGAGGAGAGAGCCTTTCTGCAGAGCCGTCTCGATGATCCTGAACAGGTTGTCGGGCGGCTTCTGCAACTCGTACCACTCCGCGATGCCTCCGGTGAAGTCCTCGAAGCCCTCGGTGGTGGCGCCCCCTGAGAGCGCTTCGTAACACCCATTGACCCTGCAGGAGGGTGGGTGCTGCTGACGCGATCACCTTTCAAAGTGTCACCGCCCACCCCGCGTGTCCTCTTCATTCGTTGCTCCAGGGCCCCTCTGCTCACGGCCTCCCTGGCCCTGTCCCCAGCTCAGGGGCCATAAAGGCAAGGTACCATGTCCACACATACCACTCCCTGGTACTTCGTGAAGTTTTAAAAAGCATCTCATAGAACCTTAGAGTTGGAATGACCTTAGTGATTTATCTGGACCAATCTCCCGTATTGTATCGATTCTTTCTACGTCCTGACAAGAAAAGGGAGGTCTACTAATTGGCTGTTTGGCATTTAGAGCTTAAAGAAAGACAACAATTCAATACAAAAGCAGTTTTTTAGCCGGGCATGGTGGCATGTACCTATAGTCCCAGCTACTCGGGAGGCTGAGGCAGGAGGATCGCTTGATCCCAAGAGTTTGAGGTTGCTGTGAGCTAGGATGACGCCCCGGCACTCTAGCCTGGGAAACAGAGCGAGACTCTCAAAAAAAAAAAAAGCAATTCACTATAAGACCTTGAACTTTAGAAATTCCCCTTAGCCTGGGTGACAAAGCAAGGCCCTGTCTCAGAAAAAGAAAGGCAGTTTTCCTGAGAACCAGGCATGGTGCTGGCGAGGGCAGCTGCTCCTAACCGTTGGCGCTGGGGGCGGGTGGCTTCCCGAGCTCGGCGTTTAGCAGCGCGACTTGGAAGCACCACCAGGCCCCGGGGCTGGTACAGGCACATCGCCCCTCCTTCCGGGCGTGGAGCTGTGAGAAGAGATCCACCTGCTGCCTTGCAGGGGAGTCACTTTAAAATAGAGGGAGCCAGGCAGCAGGCCGGGACAAGGCCGTTCTGGGGAGGGCCTGGTGGGGCTTCCTGCTGAGAGGGGCAGCCCCGAGCACTGGACACACTCGCCTCTCAGCAACCTGCCGGGCAGCGGCTGGGAGGAGATGGGGAAACCATTTCAGCAATGCCATATGTCCTGGGCAAGTTTCCACAACTTTCCTACCTCTGCATTGGGTAGTTTTGTTATTGGCAAAAACTGCTCCTTTTAGTCGATAAAAATGTAAAATATGTCCTGCGGAGGAAGTGAGTCCTTCTCAAGGCCAGTGCAATCAGCACTGACTTGTTCCTGTGCATTTGGTTAAAAATGCCAATAGCTGACAATTATCAGTGCATAATCATCTCCTTGAATTCAGAGCCCAATGTTGGCCACAGTAGTCCTTCTATAGAAGAGGACTCCTGCTCAAAGTAGTCCTTGAATAATTCCTGTTTTTTCTGAATCCAAGGCAGTGGGGGCAGGCCATGGCGAGTGGGAGGGGAGGGACAGCCACTTACTTGGCATATGCCTTCTCCAGCAGGGCACTCCAGAACTCACTTCCCTCGGCCGAATGCACAAAGAGCAGCTCCCCGTCCTTGGTGGGCAGCCTGTCATCCACCACCACCTCTACCCACTCGCCGTACTGCCAGAACTGCAGGATGAGAGGGACGGCGTGGAGTGGGTGGGCTGCAGGAGGAGCTGGAGGCAGCACTGGGACCTTGAGCCTCAGCTGCACCTGGCTCCCCCCCCCCCCCCCCCCCCCCCCNCCTGGCCCCCCCCCCCCCCCCCGCCCTGTCCCTTGGCGCAGGTTCCTTGGGCCCATCCTGGGAGCAGATGCCCCCTTAACTCTCCTGCTGCAGCAGGTCCTCGCTAAGAAGCAAAGACGGTGGAGACACTTGTCCATCCCTCCAAGTCCACACCCACCTCTTTAGCCTTCTGCCCTGCACCTTAGGCTTTTTAAAATATTATTTTTCATTTACTAGGAAAAAAGGAGGAGAACTGTAACATTTTGTCTCAAACTTCAAGTAATGAAGTTTTTGTAAACTTGGGAATTACTTCCTGAACACCTTGCTCGCAACCGTGGCAGGGGCCCAGGGACGCTGCGTCCTCTATAGAAGAGCATTGGTCCTGGGAGTCCGCCAGCACCAGGGACCCAGGAACCCAGCCAAGCCAGGGGACTGTTCCTAGCTCCTAGGACCTGCTGAGAAGCTTAGCCAACCACTGAGCACCTGGAAGTGGAAGATCCCTGCATAGTTTTCCTGGAAGCTCTGGTTTAAGGGGACCACTCGAGCCAGGACTTCTTCATTCAAGGTGAGGGAGGCGATGGCCGCGAGCAGCCAGCAGTCACCTGTGAACACAGCACACAGAGCTCTCGTCAGAGAGGTCTCAGAACCAGGGGGCGTTAAAGACCTTGTCCCCACCTCTGGGGGCTTGACACTTAAGCCCTGAACAGACAGAGTGACGTTTCAGACAGTCCTCATGTGGGAGTTAGGGCAGAGGGTCTGGGCACCACTTTGCGGGAAATGCAGAGGGAGAGATGTTTTTGTTCTGCTGTGGTTGCGTCCAGACGGAATGCGTTCCCTCAGAGACGCAGGGACCCGTGGTGGCTGAACTGAGTCCTCGGGGCCCAGCCCTGAGCCCGATGCACTATGGACTGCATGAATCCGGCTCACAGCAGAGGCTTCTGAGAAAACAGGCTTTGAACGGGAGTTCGAGGGAGAAGAATAAAGTGCAGTGACAGGTGGGAAGGGGTCGAATGTGGCACACCTCCTAGCAGAAGGGTTCAGCGGCAGGAACAGAGACGCCAGTAGGCAGGTCTCTGGCAGGCGACACAAATGGAATAGTTGGAGTCGGTGCAGAGGGCTGGACTGTTTCCAAGGCTCCCGTGAGGGGTGCAGAGGTCACTTCTAGGGGTGGATAAGGATGGGGACAATGAGATGGGCAGTGACTCAGGCAGCCTGGCCCCTCTCTGAGCCTCAGGACCGTCTCGCAGGACATGGATGAATACGAGGCTTCATGAGAGCAGCCTGTGATGCAGTCAGCGCCCGCCCGCCACCTGCGTTAGGTGCTCAGCACAGCGAGCACCACGATCAGTGCACACGATCAGTGCACACCGTTGGAAGTGAGCTGAAGCCAGCAGCAGCAGCAGCCCCCCAGCTTGCAGGCAGGGGTCATGTCTACCACAAACACAACAAAGGGGAGGGATCTGGGAAGAGGATGCGGAAGTTCCATTCCTCCATTCTTAAGGAATGTGCACTTTCCTACAATTTCCCATGACAATAATAGGAAATAGCCTCAGATGCGTCTGATTCCTTGTTGGACTTATTTTTGCTAGTTGACAGATTTATTTAAAATGTTATTGAGAGGCCGGGTGCAGTGGCTCACGCCTGTAATCCTAGCTCTCTGGGAGGCCGAGGCGGGTGGATTGCTCGAGGTCAGGAGTTTGAAACCAACCTGAGCAAGAGTGAGACCCCGTCTCTACAATAAATAGAAAGAAATTAATTGGCCAACTAATATATATAGAAAAAATTAGCAGGGCATGGTGGCACATGCCTGTAGTCCCAGCTACTCGGGAGGCTGAGGCAGGAGGATCACTTGAGCCCAGGAGATTGAGGAGGTTGCTGTGAGCTAGGCTGACGCCACAGCACTCACTCTAGCCTGGGTGACAAAGTGAGACTCTGTCTCAAAAAAATGTTATCGAGAGTCACTGAATTCTTTGAATTCTGGTTGATTACTTAGCATCCTGATAGTTCTTGAACTTGACCATCCTCTTAACACTTAGACATGATTGCATATAGCTCTTTGAGGCCCACATATGCTAATGATAAGTCTGTAGTAGGTAGGGACACAGCCCTCCCTAGTCAGTCATCGGTAATCAACAGAAGTTAAATCCTTTTGCTCCTTGAACCGGATGAGCGATGCCGTGCTGTGGATTCACCTGTAGTTTTCCACTCGGCAGCCATTTGCCTCCACCTGGTGACACTGCTGTCTCTCTGGGAGACGACCCTCCTGCATTCCCCATCTGTGAGGTTCACAGGCAGCACTGACTCTCCGCAGAGGCAGCCGGAGGGATCTGTGCCTCGCACCCTCTGGCTGCAGCAGTGGCTCAGGGAACGTGCTGTGACCCAGCCAGGGAGGCGTGAGCAGCTCCCACAGCAGCTCTGTGTGGATGAGCTGGGACCACTGCCATGGTAAAGCCGAGGATAACAAGGCCCAGAGAGCTTGAGTGCACTGCCAGCAGTTAAACTGGGGCAAGAAAAGGTTTAAAAGGTATAGATAGCTATCAGATCTAAGACAACCTTTTGGGTCAGTGAGGCCTTTCCAGAAACTGACGTAAAGACTCTCTGACACATTGAAAATAAGGAGTTTGGGAGAAATTTGGCAGTGCTTGTTTTTAGCTCCGGCTAGGAGGAAGACGCTGAGGTATCCCTTATTGATGGGGACAGACATCCACCTGGAGGGCCTTTTCCTGCCTGATTCCACATGGCACCTGACATGGACCAGTAAAACAGATGGCCTTCAGACCTATTCTGAGCAGCCACTATTCTCCCACTCTGACCTTACTATACTGTCCCTCCTGGAGGACACATTTAGCACCTGCAGCTGTTCCTGGGGTCACGGAGCCTCCGCCTTCAATCCACTCCTCCTCTAACATCAGGTCTCCGTGTGACTTGAGCCCTTCCTTGTGAACCTGCAGATGCCTATGATTCTTACTTTGAGCTTATTTGAGATTTTATAGGCATCTTGCAAACTGCTTGGATTTGAGTCTGTCAACACATGGAGGCAGAAAGACCTATGGATAAAATGGGCCCAGGTATAGGCATTCCAGAGACGGGAGTCCCAAGCTAAATACTCCCACAGTTCCTAACTGTCTCCCATCAAATCCCGGTGCACCCTCTTGAGAGCTGCTGGGTCTGTGCGACTCCAGGGGCGGCCGTCTTAGTGCCTTCCTGCTCTGTTTCCCTTGGTCCCAAGAATCAATGTTTTTAAGTCATGCAGGTATGTAGGCACCACACAAGCGTATCTGTGGGACTGGTCAGCTGCTTTTATAGTCTTGGAGGTCATGGCTGACCATGCTGCTACTCATGGGACAATGTGACCAAATGCATGAAGGCTGGCTTCAGAAGTGGCACTATTTTTTTTGTGGGTCATACATCTAGGTCAGTGCTGATGTGCCCCCATCTCAGATTACCGCTCCCGCCACATCCCAGGGGCCATGTTTCAGGGGCTTCCAAGTTTCTTTCTTCGTCTCCCAGAAGCATGTCTCCTGCTTACCCCAGTGGGAGCAAGGCCTCACCTCCCACTGCTGTTTGGACAGGACTGCTTTTTTCGTCTCCCTGTTCCAAACTATAATCACTTGTTTCCTCTGAAAGGATTCATGATCCTAGAACATTTCCTAGATGAGGAAACTGTGGCTTTAAGAGACCAAGTTACTTGCTTTAGGTCACATGTCCAGGAAGGGGCACAGCCAGCATCAGAAGCTGGATCTCTCAACTTCTAATCTATACTCTTTCCACGAGCAGGAATAAAAACCCTAATGAGTAGATAATATTTGTATACTATTTTGCAATTTGCAAAGAAAATTTTACACATTTTATTTGATCCTCACAGAAATCTTAGGAGATGACCACCATTGTTATCATCACCTTTTTGGGATGAAGAAACTGAAGCTCAGGTCTGGAGTAGAAAACTGGCAGGTCTTGCGTGCAAATCCTCTGAATCTGAATCGTAGGTTTTGAGAACTACACCCTGACAGCAATTTCTTTTGGTTAAGAGTATCTAATTCCTTTAACTAAGGAGAGACCCACTAGAAATATCCCACTGCAACTTGAATTTAACAGGAAGGGTAATAAGCTGGCAGCTTCATTAAGTCCCATATTGTATTTTAATAAGGGAATACCCACTGGCTCATGAAATATTAAAACATGCCACCTATTCAATGTACCGTAATTCACCAAGACAACATGCCGGTCTGTCATTGAGCAGCCAAGAGACACCAGCAAAGGCAAAAGGAACAAAGAACTGCATGCATTTTACAGTCAAAAATTCAAAATTTTTTAAAAATCTGTTTTCCAAACCCTAGAGTTGAGGGAGACTTAGAAGCTGCTAAAGAACACCTTGATTTCTAATAAGGTGGAAGCATTTGAAATCCTATTTTATACTTCTGTTCCTTAACTCTTTCCTTCACCAGAATTAGCAAAATGTTTCGAACTAGGTCGGGAAGCTCCTTTACCCAGCTGATCTCTTTTACTCACTTTATTACCTGCTCATATAGCTTTCTCAGTAACAAGATCTGCACAGCGATTACAATAGTTTGCATTCACAAAGACTTACTATGTGCCAGGCCCTGTGCTAATAACGCTTTATGCACATGATCATGTTATCTCATTTCACTGTCTCAAAACAGATTGAGGTAGGTTCTATGTTCACTCTACTTCACAGTGGGGGAAACTGAGGTTTAAGGAGGTTGAGTGGGGGACCAAAGGTCTCCACTAATGACTAGCCGTCAGGTCTGTCTGTGCAAGACACGTGCTTTTAATATACAACCAAATGGTCTCCTTTGCAAATAGGCTGGCGTCAATTTTGAATTCACCTAATTCAGAGGACACTGTCTTGGGGACTTTTATCCCTGAGAGGTGACTGGATTATGTTTCAGCGTCTGGGCTGCAGTGTGCTCCACCAAGGCACCCCACATCCACCAGAGGGCTCTCCCGACCAAGAAACCTGTCAGTTACAGCCTCACTCAGACCCACCCTTCCCCCACTGAGGGTTCAGATCCTTAGTTCTCCCCATCAAGGTCCAAATCGACCTTCCCTAAAATAAGTTATTAACCCCTTCTCTTCTGGAAAATCCTGCAGTGTGACTTGCTCCCAGACAGGTGCCCTGACTGGAGAAGTCGTGGCGTCTCCTCTCAGCACAGCGCGTTTGGCAGCTACTTCCTGGCCTGCATGAAAGCAGGTCAGTTAATCCTGCACAGGTGGGATGGCCAGTTTAACTCAGATGCTGTAAACCCTTATGGCTCCAACTGGTTTTAGCTCCAGGAAAGCCCCAGAGAGAGCCTTCCAGTGGCTGAGGCCTCTCCTGTAATCTTGCCATATGGATGGGACTAGAAAAAGGAAGATCTGTAGGTTTTTAAATTATGCATTGATAAGGGACTCTAGACTTGAGCAAATAGTGTTTTCCTCATGCTTTTTTTCCCTTAAGCCCCGCTTGCCAGTCACATAAGGAATCGTGGCAGATGGGAGGGTGGGATGGCCACCTAGACCTTGGGACACCTCCGGGGACTGTCTCTGGACAGTGTACCTTGCACAACACAAACTCCGCCCACCTCTGCTGGGGCTTTGGCAGCTGTTACCCGCGTCAGCCTTCCTGCCTAGGTACGCTTGGTTACCTGTTGACAGCTTTTGAGTCTTAATTGCTCCATTTAACTCAGAGCGGAAACTATTGTCTCGGGGACTTGAGTGCCAGGACTGTTGGGAGCTGGAGTTGAGTCCCCAATACCTTCTGGCGGCCTCTTTCTGTCTAGTCCCCACCCAGGAGCTGCCCTCAACAGACCTCCCTGAGCCCCTGGGCTCTGTGGCTGCCGGGGAGGGGGGTGCCGCTTAGCCAGGGCGAGCTCTGGGGACCAGAGCAGAGGGCGGGGAGAGGTCAGGGTGCTTCTCCCCTGGCTCCTCCTCTGAGCGCGTGTCCCTCGCCTGTGGGGCACTGTTCCCTCACGGTGGCATCTGTACGTGATGCACGCCTGGCTCTAGAATCTGACAACTGCCCCCGACTCACAGATCCAGGCCCTCCTCTGGGAGGGACTCGGCTATGCTTCCTCCTTGGCTTGCCGAGGACCCCAGGCACAAGCTGTCCGTCCCTAGCACGTGCAGGACCGCTCTGACTGGATGCTGCCCCGTGTCAGCGTCTGCCATTTATTGATGTTAACTAACTCCCGGGTCCCAGGGAGCCTGCTGGGAGGGACCTCAACAATCACTTACCCCATTTAAACCGGCCTGAATTCTTGGCCAAAGACTCATTACCATAAAAATGCCACTTCCTCTGAGGTTGGCCTATAAATTTAATGTGATCCCAATAAAAATAGCAATAGGATTTTTTTTTAATTTGGAACTTAGCTGATTCTAAAGTTTCTAAGGAAAAATTAAATGTGAAGCATAGACAGAAAAAAGTCTAAAAGGCAAGGGAATCTAGCTCTATCAGATATTAAAACATGTGTAAAGCTATGATAATTAAAATAGTACAGAACTTGTGCATGAGCATGCAGATGGATAAATGGCACAGAAGAGAAAGTCCAAAATAGTTCCAAACACTGGAATTTAGCAAAGATAAATTATTCATAAGTGGAACTGGAACTGAGTAGTCATCAAATTGTAGCTCATCTTGTCACAAGGATAAATTCTAAATGAAATAATATTTATATATAAATATTCAACATTATGTACCTTAAATATATATTTTCATATGCATTTTATTTATACATTCATAAAGGCATAAGTGTAGCCATTTGTATTATTTTCATACTTATTTATGTATTTGTATATTTATTCATATTTTAATGTTTATATTATAATATTTAATATAAATATAATATTCCTATAAATCCCATAAAAATTCTAGAAGAGACAATGGAAGAATTCTATTATAACCTCAGGGCTGAGATAGGCCACCTAATGTAATCTGGAAGCTATAAAATTTTATAATGTTAAGTTAATGATATTTAAGTTAGAAATGATAAGATAAATTTAGCTACATTGAAGTAAAAAAAAAATGGCTCAATGTGGTGGTTAATGCCTATAATACTAGTACTTTCAGAGGCTGAGGTGGGAGGATTGCTCAAGCCCAGGAGTTCGAGGCTGCAGTGAGCTATGATGATACTACTACACTCTAGCCAGAGTGACAAAGCAAGACCCTGTCTCAAAAAAAAAAAAAGGAAAAAGCAATTACATGTAAAAACCACAATAAGCAACTTAAAGTAAAAAAAAAAATCGTGGAAAAATATTTGTTATTCAGATCCTAGACCAAAGGTTAAATTTTCTAGTATATAAAGAGAAAAAGGCCAGAGTTCACTAGAAAAATGGGCAAAGATAAAAGTTCATGGAAAAAGGAAAAATTAATGTCTCTTAAACATACTAAAAGGTATTCACCCCCACTTATCATAAAAGAAATGTAAAGTAAAATCACAGAGATATCATTCTTCACTTTGCAGACTGCAAACATCCAAACGTGTGCTTGCCTGCAGGGGCGAGGCTGCAGGGGCAGAAACGCTGTCGCCCGCGCGGGCACAGAGGCCCAGGCGGCTGGGCGGAGGCCACGGCCACACCGCAGCTGGCCGCGACTCCTGTGAGCGGTGGCCAGCTCCGGGAGAAGACACGCGCTGCGGCCTGCTGGCAAGACGGGGACAGCCGGCACGCCCGCGCACGGGACGGCGCAGCAAACACGGGCATCTCTACAATGAAATTCGACGCGCAGATACAATGCTATTTATTGCTATGAAATGACCTCCAGGATATGTTAAGTAAAACAAAGCGAGCAACAGAACAGTATGTATGATATGCCAAAAAGAAAAAAATGAGGAAAAAGGAAAACAAGAAAAACTGGGGGAACACAGTATCGGCCACTTTGGTAATTCCGTTCTCCATAACCCAAAATTACTTTTGGGCGATCAAGAGCAGTATGTGCCCTTCCGTGTGTTTAGATTATAGCCTTATTTTAACATTACCATAAACTCTAGTTTATTGCCCTCAGTAGATCATTGAGATTATGTTAATACTTATAGTCAAGAAGAATAGGTTAATATCAGTTATTCTAAAATGAAAATGATTACGTTTGGTAGAAGTCCTCCATAATAACGGGTTTATATGGGAATAAGGACAATCAGCTTATTCCAGCGCAGCTCCAAAGTTGTTCTGTAGAAATTAGTGCCTCAACAAGTTCACAGGTGTTCCTGTGAACATTTTCTCAGGTTTTCCTGAGAAAATGTTCCATGGACAAGTAAATTTGGGCAACGAGAATCTAACCAGGTCTAGTGCAGGGACTTCTCAGAGCTTTGCAATAAATTCACATGATGGCCAGCGCAGTGGCTCACGCCTGTAATCCTAGCACTCTGGGAGGCCAAGACAGGCGGATTGCTTGAGGTCAGGAGTTCGAAATCAGCCTGAGCAAGAGCGAGAGCCCGTCTCTACTATAAATAGAAAGAAATTAGCTGGACAACTAAAAATATATAGAAAAAATTAGCCGGGCATGGTGGTGCATGCCTGTGGTCCCAGCTGCTTGGGAGGCTGAGGCAGGAGGATCACTTGAGACCAGGAGTCTGAGGTTGCTGTGAGCTAGGCTGACGCCACAGCACTCTAGCCCAGGCAACAGAGTGAGACTCTATCTCAAAAAAAAAAAAAAAAAAAAAAATCCAAAAAACACACATTAAAAATAAATAAATAAATTCACATGATGACTTTCCCAGGGTTGGGTGAGGGGGCCCAAGATGCTTGTTTCTTAAATTCCTGTGACCCCAACATGTCACATGGGCAGTGCCCCCTGAGCCAATCAGAAATGCTGGACAACTTAGTGAGAGGGACATTCTGCATCAGGTCCACCTGGTGGGTTCCCGGGAAGCTGGGCTGCCCTTCCCTGGGGAGCATAGCGAGATTCTTTCCTGGGTCTTGGGCATGAACACTCAATGTAGTGCCCACCTGTAGCAGCTGAGGTGCTTCTGGCACCCTCTTTTTTCTGGATTGTTCTTTTAGATTGTTTTACTTTATAGTAGTATACGATTTTATTTTATATTTTCTTTCTTTCTTTTTTTTTGAGACAGAGTCTCATTCTGTTGCCCGGGCTAGAGTGCCGTGGCGTCAGCCTAGCTCATGGCTCCTGGGCTCAAGCAATCTTCCTGCCTCAGCCTCCTGGGTAGCTGGGACTACAGGCATGCGCCACCATGCCTGGCTAACTTTTTCTGTATATGTTTTTAGTTGGACAATTAATTTCTTTCTATTTTTAGTAGAGACGGGGTCTCCCTCTTGCTCAGGCTGGTTTTGAACTCCTGACCTCGAGCAATCCACCCATCTTGGCCTCCCAGAGTGCTAGGATCATAAGCATGAGCCACCACACCCAGCCTTTTTATTTATTTTTTTAAAATTAGGCCTTAACTTCTCTGGAATAAGGCAAGGCATATGTAAATACTGACAAATCCTGCTACGTCACTGTAAATCTGTAACTCGCCATCTCTCACCTTCCTTTCTCAGCCTGAGAGCCTGATGCCTGCTTCTACCTGTCCAGCACCAGGTTACTACAGGACCCTGATCATCCATGGGGCGGACTCTGTGCTTCCCTAGAGGAGGGACTTGGCTGCCAGTGATGTCTCCCTTTAACAGGCTGCTGCTGGCCACGCCCACTACCACGTGGGGCAGACAAGGCCCTGCCAAAAGGTCCCAGCACACTCCTGACCGCAGGCTGCAGACCTGCACCAGGCTGCCCCCAATCTGGCTCACCTCTGCCTGGAAGATGCTCATCGGGCACAGGCCTGAGAGGCTGGGGAGACAGGGTGGGAGCTTTTCTGCCCTGCTTCTTACAGCAAACGCCCACCTGGGTACCCCGCCAGCTCATGCTTAGTCAAGTGGGGGCTGCCCACACGATGGGATTTTAGGGGCCCCTCCCTCCAGAAAGCTCCGCGCATCTCCTCTCCATTTCTAAAGGAGCCTCTCCCCACACCTTTAGAGATCAGACTTGGGCTGCAAATGCTCGTGGGAAAGGGAACCCTTGGATTTAAATGCTCTACCATGAAAACAACAGAAAGCAGGTCTGCAGGGGAAGCCGAGAGTTGTAGGTCCTGAGAGTCTGGAGCCAGCACTGGTGAAAGGAAATCGCCCAGGGGAGGTGGTCCAGGTTCTCAAAGCCACGCTTGCCCCTTTATCTCCTGCCTAGGCTGGCACTGAGATTGCTGGCCTTCCCCAGTGGGGACCACCGGGATCCCTGCAAAAGGGTTGCTGCCTGGTCCTCAAGGAACTGAGCCCACTGGTTCTGAACCTTGCTTCTCACTCCATCTGTCACCTCCCAGCACAACCTTTTGCCTCCAGGGACCAGGAGGCACCTGCTCCAACCCCAGACTCCACCCTCTCAGGGTTCCTCAGATTCTGGCTTTGGCTGCCCTCTCACTCCCCGCGGGCTGGCTTTGCTCCCTTCCTGCCTGCCTTCCTCCCCAGGGCCACGCGCCACCTTCCTGCATGTCCAGCACCTCTCTGTCGGCTCTGTGCTGGGAGGAGGCAAACAGTCCCGGCAGCAGGTGCCTGCTGGGCTGGTAAAGGACAGCAGGGACACTCTGGGCGGGGGCGCTGGCCAGGCTGGGTGGGCGATGTGCTTGCTTCCCCGTGGCAGGCTCCTGGGGTGCAGCACCTTTGCAGGCTGTTCCCTCGCTGCTGGCACTGGGCAAGAGGCCCCACGGGCACCCATGGCCACTTTGGGCCTTGGGTGATCCCCAAATGAGAAAGGAGCACGGTGGAAAGACACCCCAAGTGGCTCTAGGAGGCTTGCCCAGAGGTGGTGGGAGTGGGCAGTGGTCAGAGCACCTGCAGTCGGGCCTATCCTGCCGCGGTAGGCGGCGTGCACTCGGATCCATCTCTTACTCTGTGACTCGAGATTTCTCAGCTGTGGAAGGCGACAGTGGTGAGGTGTCCTCAGAAGGGTGTTAGGGTCTGACGAAAGGAGGAAAGCTGGGGGTCCGTGATGCACTCCAGACATCTGGCACCCCAGGCATTTTATGCAAATCTTGCATGCGTGGGAACACGTGCATTTTCCAGGGACAGCAGCCAGTGTTCTCTCCCACGCCCCCAAAAGGCCCAGCAGGGCCTGGACACGGAGTCCAACTCCTGGCTCTGACCCAGAGAAGCTACGATCTCTGTGCCTCGACCCCTCATACACAACGAGGATTTCATAATCATAAACTGCCTTGCAGAGTTGAGAATTTAGTGGTAGAACGTACGTAAAGCACTTAGGGTCGTGTCTCTAGTGTTTGCTGTTTTTATTTTCTGATTTCATGGCGATGAAAACTGAGACCCAGAAGTGAAGTCTCCACTGAGGGTACTCTACGTGCCACAGCCTGGCCACATTTGGCAGTGTTGTCCCGGGAAGGGGTGGGGGCTGTGGGGAGGGTGACTGAGTGCAATGGGCTCTGTCCTGTCATCCCGGGGCACTGCAAGCTCTTCTTCTTTGCAAGTAACCAGGGTGCAAACAAGGCAGAAATGAAGGGTGAGAACCGAGCAGGGCATCGATAACAAACCACGCAGTGGGGAGCCCTCCAGGCCCGACCCTTCAGTCCCTAGTGCTGGCCCTCAGCCTGAGCACTGCAGGTCCCTGGAGTGGAGCTGGCTTCTCAGTCCCTCCTCTCTCTGTCCCTCACATAACCAAGGCCAGAGGGGCCTTTAAGAGCCACCCCCATGCTCCCTCTTTCTGAGTCTGCAGCTGTGACAATCAGTTTCTCCCCCTGCAGGCCTTGGCCATGGCTTCTCTCAGGGAAATTTTACCATTTTTGTGCCTATGGCAGAACAGTATTCATGCACTAATTTATTCCTTTGTTCAACGCTATTTTTTTCTTTTTTTGAGACAGGGTCTCACTGTCGCCCAGACTACAGTGCACAGGTATCATAGCCCGGCTGCCACCTCAACTCCTGGGCTCAAGTGATCTTCCTGCCTCAGCCTGCTGGGTAGCTGGGACTATAGGCGTGCTCCATGATGCCTGGTTAATTTTTCTGTTTTTTCTTTGTTTTGTTTTTTTAAGAGAATGAGGGCTTGCTCAGGCTGGTCCTGGCCTCCTGACTCAGTCTCCCAAAATTCTAGGATCATAGGTCTGAGCCACCAAGCAAGCCTCTGTACAACAATTTAGTGACATTGTCTCAGGCCCCTCCTGGGGCACCCACTGAGATCACTTGAGCTACTTTCGCATATGGAATCCCCTCCAAATACAAACTTCCTCCTCCCCTTCTAATTTGTTTAGGAAAAAGAGGTTTGAGTTGGATTTTTGGATCATTAAGCACAACAGCCTCCCCCTCTGAGACTCAAGCTACCTGGATAAAGGTGTACCTATCTCCAGCTGGGCTTGCCCTCCTGGGGCTCTGCCCACCCAGTGAGCACACCAGGTCTCCAGGCCTTCCCTGCACTCAAGGTCTCATGCAGGACCCTGGCAACAGGCCCGCCCGGACCCTCCTCTGAGGGCAGGCACGCCCAGGCAGACCTTCCGTTATGGATGACTCCTTAACAGCCCTGTCTTCTGAAAAGATAAATTCATTCAGGGCCGTGCCAGTAAACTTCCAGAGCCGAGCTGGGTGTCTGCCCTGCGGGCAGCTCTGTGCACAGGAGCGGGGTGCAGCAGGGTTACTGATACTTTTGGCTGCTAGAGGTTTTCCAAGAGGAGAGCAAAATATTTGCTATGTGTTTTCTCCTTCTTTCCCTTCCACTGTCTTTCCCTCACAAACAGGAAGTGAGGCAGAGTTGGGAAGCCACTGGGAATCCAGGAGATGCCAGGCTCTGAGCCACCTGTGCTAGCTGTGGGTTCATCACCCTGAGTGCAGTGGCCTGTTGACCGTCCCCGCAGAAGGGAAGTGAGGCAGAGACAGTTTCTGGCTGGGTCACGGTTACAGCCTTGAGGCCTGCACAGGGCACATGTGCTTAGTGAAGTATATCGCACAGACACACACACACATGTGCACACACACACACACTTCAAACAGGCCAGGGGAGTTCTTCCTCTTGGACAGACAGCATGCAGAACTCCAAGCCCAGCATCGGCCCGACACTCCCCTGCCTCAGCACCCCTCACACCTACAGTTCTCTCATCCCTGGCCCTAGTTGCCTGTGCCTCTGGGCTCTTCGGTCATAACCCTCCCCCCAGCATGTGTGTGCCTCGTCTTCCTCCAATTTCAAGCTCCTTGTTGCCTACTCATTGTGCTGCACCGGGCCTGGCCAGGTCTAGAGGACAATGGCCCTGGTCTGGGGCAGCTACCTCAGCCAGCCGGGGACAGACATGGAAGCTGGGATCCCAGACGACAGTGGGGAGACTAAGCTTTGAGGCTGCACAGGGTAGACTGGGGCCGTAGGAGGCTGGGGTGGGTTGGGGGAAGGCTCGGTGGGGAGCTGGGTGAGGGGAGAGGGGAGTGGGGAGTGGGGAGTGAAGTGCAGAGACTCAAAGGTGCAGGGGAGGGGTACAGTCCCAGCGGGCAGGCAGCAGGACAGACAGGTGGGGCTGGGCAGTAGAGCGGGCTGAGCTGGACAGATCAGCTTAGATGTCCAGGCCAGGTTTGGAATCTGAACTGGCCCCTGAGGGAATTAAAGCCAAGCTTCCTTCAAACCCTTTCCCGTCTGCACCAGATCCTCCAGGCACAATAAACACTAGCACTTTCCAGAGTGAACCACCCCCTGCTTCCTCTGCCCAGGACACCTTCCCTCCAACTCTCTTCTTCACCATATTTGGGGACTCGTCCTTTGGGGTGTCCCTCTTTAGCCCTTCCTGTTCCCCTCCCAGGTCCTCACACTGCATCCCGGCTGGCCCCACTGCAGCCTGATCAAGACTTAGACGCAATTCATCCTTTTAATTGTCTGCTGCTACCACTTGCATTAGCTTCCTGGCAGTGATGTCCAAGATGAGCTATGGACAAGGACAGAAGCTCCTCAGTTTGCCACGGGCAATTTACGTCCCTATAAACCTATTGTAAGTAGAAAATGTCATAAGTCAAAATGCATTTAATACACCTAACCTAACATCATAGCTTAGCCTAGGCTATCTCAAATGTGCTGGAACACTTAATTAGCATACAAATGGGCAAAATCGTCTAGCACAAAGCCAATTTTATAATAAAGTGTTGAATATCTCCTGTAATTTATTGAATACTGTACTGAAAGTGAAAAACAGAATGGTTGCAAGGGTACTAGAATTATGGTTTGTACTGAATGTGTAATCACTTTTGCACCATCGTAAAGTCAAAAATTTAGTAAGTTGAACTGTTGTAAATTGGGGACCATCTGTGGCACCTAGAGCAGGAATCCAGGTGAAAATTAAGGCCTGCACTGGAATTATGGGATAATAGGAGGAAAAGGAGGCTTAGAGATGAATTAAAGGCCTAGAGTGGACTGTTTGGATGGGGGGATATTAGGGCAGGAATCTTATATAGGGAGAGGACTGTGTTTTCCTTTTGTCTTCTTTTGCCTTAATCCCAGCTCACCATTCTTCCTATAACAGGTGCCCATAAAGCCGGCTGAATAGAAGCAGAGAGGAGACTGCTGGCCTGTGTGGTCAGCGCTCCTGGCCCTGCAGATGTCTTGGAAATGCTTGCGGGGTGAGTGGAGAGCCGAAGTTGGCACATCAGCCCGCTGAGTTGAGTCTCCCACTGCTGTGCACATTGGAAGTCCCAGAAAACACATCCCCCAAGTCATGATGAGCTAGTGTGCAAGCAGCCTTGGGGTCCCACTGGACAAGAAGGCCATTATTCAAAAGGGAGGGATTGTGGTATCTTCCAAAAACGACTGTTGTTTTAAGCCATGGCTTCTGGGGCAGGTTGTTACACACTGGATACAGGGGTGACAATATAGACACCTTCCTGAAGGCTGTGCCTAGAGTCTGAAATACAATGCATGCGGGAGAGCCCGGGGTGGGAAGATGCACCTGCCAGCAGAGTCTCCCCCTCTAGGGGCGCCAACACCGAGAGATGCCAGTATCAGGCTGTTTTGCAGTCCCCAGGGCACCCTGGACTGAGATGTCCCCCCCGGCCCCCCGCTGTGTGCTTTGGAAAGTTACCCAGGCCAGGACACTCGGAGACAGCCAGGCCCAATGGGGGAAGCATTCTCCAAGAAGCAGGGGGCCCATCTTCTCCTTTGCTGTTCTCCTCCCAAGGCTGGCTGGGAGGCCTGGAGCTCCTCTCCCACAAGCTCAAATATCCCAACAATGCTGCCTGACCCCGCACGCTCAATGTTTTCTCCATTCCTACGGTACTCACTCATACTTGTGGGCTGGGTTAGGCTGAAGCACTTCTGGGAAGTGTGTTTGGCTTGTCTGCAGCAACTCACCTACTGAGTCCCACTGCTACTCCCAGCCCCATTCGGAGACCCTTCTCCTGGCCACTCCCTTGCAGCAGGCTCCCAGCGTGGCGTTCTGTGCCCTGGGTGCCCAGTGACCCCCACGATGCTTCTCCCTTCACTCCCCCTCTACCAGCGCTTACCAACTAGGTGCATTCCCATCCTCCTCACCTGGGGACATTTGACAATGTCCAGAGATGTGCTGGTTGTTGCATTGTGGGATGCTACCAGCATGGTGGGTAGAAGCCAAGGATGCCTCTGAACTTCCTGTGATGCACAGGACAGCCCCACAACAAAGAATTATCCAGCCCGAGAAGATGTTAGGAGCCCAGGTTGAGAAATCCTAATCTATCACTAATCTTGCTTGTGATATCTCATGCCTTCATGCTTTGTTCCTTTGCCTTCCTGCTGACAGCGAGAGATAAACGTACCAAAATACTGAAGGCTGCTCCTGGCTAAATTTTACCCTTCCTGAGACGATGGTGTTTTGAACAATTCCAGCAGAACTGACACCCTGCCCCAAGGGACAAATCTCTCAAGGTCCTGGCGGGGTGGGGGAGCACATTCTCAGGCAGTTGTGAGTCTTCCCTTTGGGAGGGAGGAAAGGAACCCTGAGAGCCGATGTAGGGCCACCCTCTGGAGCTGGTGGGAGGGTTCTCTGCAGGAAGAGCACACCCTGCTAGCTCCCAGGTCTGCCAGAGGGTGAGTCACCCTGGGCTGTCCCTTCCTTGCTCACTTCATGGCTGGGCAGCGGCTCAGAAAAGGACACCCCAAACCAGAGCCCTCCAGCACAGGCACAGGCACTGCCCATTTAGGTCAGGGGCTGGGGGAAGTCTCCCCCACGCGCATTCCAGCACTCAGCGGCAGAGTCTCCCGCCCGCTTCCGTGAACTGCAGTCGGACCGTGCGCAAGAGCAAGTGATGCAAGCCAAGCGTGCCCTGCCTTTCCCTGCCCCTTCCCCTCCCCTGCTACAGGGGAGGCCGCGCCAGGAAAGCAGGGAGGCGAGGGTGCCGGCCTGCCGTTCACGCTCCCACGCTCTGGACTTCGGTGGAGCCCCTGCCTTTCTCAGCCCGCGGGGCCAGGCGAACACTGCCTGTTTGTTGCAGGGTTCATCTCTGTGCCCGTGTTCCCTGCAGCCCTAACCCTGCTGGCAGTCCCCACGGTCACTGCCTGGTATCGCAGCTTCTGTCTCCAGTGCCCTGCAGCCGTGGCCCCCACTCCCTGCAGCTGCCCCCCCAGGGACAGCAAGCCCACCCCTTCCTCCCTGCCAACTCCTGCCCCACATCCCTACTTTTCAGAAACTCTCCCTCCTCACTGCATGCAGGAGCCAGAAGGACACTATCGACATCATTTTCCTGACTTCTTGGCATTCACAGGGCTGAACTCTAGGCAAAAAGTCCCCCTGGGGCTGGGGCAGCAAAACACAGGAGGCCCCTCATATCGGGGACGGGCCCCACAAGAATGAACGTTGGACACTTGCTCACTCTGATCCTGATCCCCAGAGAGAGGGAAGAACCGCAAGAGGCCCTGGGTTCCAGTGGCATCTTTCAGCCACAGTCTTAAGGTTCCCCCCCTCGTGGGGAAAGGAAAAGAAAGGATGCAGCCATGGCCACTGTTCCCATTTCACAGGAGGATAAGTGGAAGCTTGTGGCTAAAAACCGCAAGGTCCTGGAGGCAGGTGCGTGTGCCGGGAGGGAGGGAGCCCAAGCTCTGGGCAGTGAAGGGCCGCTGGCGCTTCTGGGGAACACCAGGAGGCAGTGACCATTGTGTGGCCCCAGAAAGTTGGAGCCAGAGACGGAACTGAGTTCCGTCTTACCTGGGTACCGCCTCGCCTCGCTGTCACACCCCTCTCCAACACTCCAGTGGCCACCAGTGCCAGTGCAAAAGCCGGGACCCAGCCAGGCATTGACAGGTGGCACCACGCGGCTCTGCTCTGCCTTCCCATCCCACTGGGCAGTGCTCCCCTCTAGCCGTACTCCCCCAAAGGTGACGCGCGGACCCATCTCTTAGACCTTTCCTGTGCATCAGCCCCTGGAGCTCTGGGCTTCATGTATACTGTTCCCTCTTCACAGTCCTCCGAGGCAGGCGCCACTGTGATCCTCGCTTGATGGGTGAGGACGCCGGGGCTCGACGAGGACAATGATCCCCTCATGGTGGCAGAGCTCACACGTGGCAGAACTGAGGCGAAGCCCTAACTGCTGGCACCCAAGTCCTCGTTCTTGCCTTGGATGCTCATAGACGTTTGCTGATGTCATGCCCTGCTGGGTTCTGCGTGAACCCGCCTGCCCCGGAGGGCAAAGGCTGCCAGGCTGGACGCCAGCGCTCCGCCGCGCTGCCCAATGCAGTCGCCACGGGCACATGTGGCTGTTTACATTTAAATTAAAGTACAAATCCAGTTCCTCAGTTGCATCAGTCACATTTCAAGTGCTCCAGAGCCACACGGGGCTAGTGGCTGCCATGCCGGGTGGTGCAGGGGTGCAATCCACCCATCATCGCGAGAGGCTCTGTGGGCCAGTGCTGGTCTAGAGGCTTCCTCGCTGCACACCAGCTGGCCAGGCCACCTGCTCCTGGGGCTGTGTCATCCAGACAGTGCTGCTGGCCAGGATCCTGGCAGACCTCACGGAATACACAGTCCTTCATCCCTGAACCTCCAGACGGGAGCCCCTGTGTGGCTGGCACCACAGGGGACCGATGCTGGCCAAGGCTCAGACGTGCGCTGGGTTGGAGCCGGTGTGAGGGTGTGGGCTGGCACGGGAGGTGAAAGCTTCTAGAGGCACAGAACGTCAGAGGAGTGGGGCCTCAGGGAAATCGACCCGACTCTCATCTCAGAGGCCAGATGAGACAATCACCTTGCCAAGTTCGACACAGCCTGGACAGCGCAGGCAGCCTGGGGCTCTTCCCCGGGAAGCCAGCGCTGCTGGGGCGCAGTGGCTGGGGCTGCTTTGGGCCGTGAGCCCAAGCAGGGGCGTGGAGAACGCACAGCAGCAGCTCAGTGAAAGCCACTGGAGGTAGCAGGAGCTTAGCCTTTGAATTCCCTGGGTCCCTGGGGGCCGTTTCAAGTGGCAGTCACCTGTAAGACCGTGGCTGCTACCAGCAATTACAGAGCCGTATTTAGCCGCACGGCAGGCAGGGCCGAGGCCCCGCTGGTTTCCGCCCTTCCTCCAGCGTGGACCCAGCACGCCCGTGGTCTCGCTGTCAGGCAGCTCTGCAAAGGTGGTTTGAATTACTCTGGTGAAGCCTGGAAGCTGGACCTTCTGGGAAAGAGGGTGGGAGTGTGTGGGCCAGTGTACTCCCGGGCAGCACAGGAAAGAGGGCAGGGCCTTGGGGAAGGGACAAGTCTAAGGATGTCACCTGCCCAGGTTCCCTGGGTGAACCAGTGCATCTCAGGATAGAAAGTACAGGTAGGAATTTTGCTGAGAATTGTTTCTCAGCACAGCAGCCTGGCAGCCCGGAGGGAGCACGAGGCTATGAAAAGAGTGCAGGATTTAAATCGGATCAGGGTTTGTTCCTTTGGCAATTGTTAGCTATGTGGCTTTACATGTACCCTCCCTTCTCTGTGCCTCAGTTTCCTTATCTGCACAGTGGGAGTCTACTTACTGTAGACTTGGGATGATTACACAAGATGATGCAGTGGAAACTGCTCTAGGAGTCGCACATGTTTATGCAGGTGATAGGTGTGAGACAAAATGTGATCCTGCCCACTGTGACCCTCTAGCACAGGGGACAGGAGCAGCTAGTCAGGAACCAGGAAGGACTTTAGAATAGCAGAATGTCATACCCTAGGAGACTTTGAAGTCGCCTCATTCACTCTCCCTCCCTCTCTATTTTCAGAAGAGACTGAGGTTCTGAGTGATGACCTGCCCAGTCTGCCACCTAGTGACAGAGCTGAGCCTCAGCGTGTACTTCTGGCCTTTGGGCTGGGTGTCACTGCCACCCTGTTCCTGACCCTTTTGAGGCTGTCAGGACTTGGTGATGGTCACTACCCCATCACTGCCCTGCACCTCGATGCCAGAATCAGCTGAGAGTTCAGAAAATGACCCTGCACAGACTGTCACCCAACCAGTGTCCTCCAAAGTAAAAGGCCAAGAGAACAAAGCAGCAAATATGACATTTAAACAAAAGACAAAGCAATAAAACCTTAGAAACTGCAGACTAGGTACTGAGAAATTTTTAAAAGGTTTACATTTTGCCTTGTTTACAATTCCCCTGGGAGGGGAATTTCTCCCAGGAATGTAAGCTTTGCCTGTCTACTCTCTAAGTAGCTTGGGGGTATGTAAACAGGACTTAATGTATTTGTCACTTGAAATTTGGCCCTTAAGACATTGTTAAACTTGGAAGTAGATGTTTAGTCCAGGTGTGGCGTCAGCAGTTGCAGTGTTTGTCTCTGGATTCTCTAAAGCCCCAGGGTTGGTCAAAGTTTCCATCAACTTCTGGCTCCTTTAATTTCCATTTTCTCTAATCAATGGATTTTCTTGGAGCACCCACCTTAGGTGCCCAAGGAGTCTCTGAGGTCACCTCCTGCACTCTAGCTTTTGCTGGGGAGAGGAGGGGGATGGGAGGCATGTTCTCTGCAGCTGAGAATGTGCTCTGGCATCTCAGGAGTCTGCAGTCTGAGCTCAGGCGGCTGGGCTTTCCAGAGCGTCACCAGGGTCATGTTCTCCACACAGGTTGCGTCTGTCCTAACGATTCACACGGCACCCCTGACATTCCTCAGGGGCTGGATTTTTCCAGGCCCCCTTCTAGGGAGTCCAGCTCAGGGTTTAAACACACAGGCCCGGCACCAGACTGACCGTACCTGTACACATACCAGGCCCACACTTCAGGTGTGGGAGGCCTCAGCACCCTCATCTGTAGCATGGGAATGATCACGGTGCCTTCGAGATTTTGCAAGTGTAGTTTCGTGTCTGGTAGGTAGGATATGCTCACTAAATATTATTTGTTATAATTGGGAGTGTCAGAACTTCTGCTAGGCAGGCAAAGACAGGAGGTGCACAACTCCAGTTGGTCAATTTTTACTGATGGACTTGTTTGGCCAGCCAGTTGAGGCTGATGGCAGGAAATAGGTTTTTTGGTTTATCAGAGCAAATAATCTGCTCCAGTAATGATAGCCCCACATTTTTTATGAGCAAGCAGACACCAAGGGTGGACTGTATGAGAATCTTAAATAGCAGTGCCAGGCCCTGCAGTCGAGACTTCCTAGAACCCTCTGGCGCTTTCATGCTAATGCTGTAGGGCCCTGCAAGTTCAAATCTTCAGCAAGCACTATGTGCAGACACAAATTAGAACTTAGCTTCAGAGAGCAAGGTTTCAGACCCTAGCAATTCAGCTACTCTGCTTAATTTTACTAAAAATGAACATTACACTTGCCTTTACCACAATGACCGCTGCTTCCTGCTGTTGTGATACCATGGTGAGCCTGCCTCGCAAACACTGAGAATGCTCGGGTACCCTAACTTCCTCTCAGCAGCTAGCATTGGGGTTTCCTCTTCCTTCACACTGAGTCACCATCCCTGCTCCCTGACCCTCAGCCCAGAGCCCGTTTCATGAGCCACTGGTAATACTGGCCCCAGGAGGCACAAAGACAAACTTGAAACCCAGAAGCCCCTGTTCCTCCCAGTGGCAGCACCTTTGTAACCTCAGCAACCGGCCCAGTGCGGGGGACAAGGGAGGCCTCAGTTATGTGCTTCAGAGTGGGGCTGGGTGCAGAACCACTGCCCACTAAGAGACAAGACATTCCAGGGAGCTTTTGGAAACAGAAACCTCCAAGCTGCTTGGGAGGGGAAAGAAGCCACAGATCACGCCTCACCCCAGCCGCAGCCTTGCAGACACGCCCCGGCTGGCTCTGGATCCCATCACTTACCCAGGGCTCCTTGGCAGATGTCCGTGCGGGTGGCTCCTCCAACAATAAACTGAGGGTCAGTGCAGAGCTCCTGGGAACGAGACCCACAAAGTGCCGTCAGCCCACCAAGCAAGGCTGTTGCAGTCGGGTGCCTCGGATCTCAGCGGGAGCATCGAACCCCTTCACCCCAGCCCCTGCCCTCTGAGAAAGGTTTTGTAGTCACAGTCACAGCTCTGCGCCACCAGGGCCTTCAGGCCCCTGGGTGGGCGGGGTCCCGGCTGAGAAGGGCAGTCAGTGGAGCCCACCCTCTAAACAGCCCAGAGCCTGCCTCACGGTGCTGCCCCCCCAGGCCACAGCAACTTCGAGTCCAGCCTCTTCTGCCAGGTGTGGAGACCTCTGCGCTCCAGAGCTGCCCCGCCCACCATGCTAGCACCCTCCCCTCCCTGCCTCCATGCAAGTTGATCTGCTTGCCTGGAATTCCTTCCCTTCCCACGCTGCTTCCTCCTTTTCCACATTGTACCATATTGCAAGGTTCATTGCCATCTCCTCCATGAAGCCCTCCTTCATAGTCCAAACCTCACTCATCCCTTCAAGTCTGAGTCCTAGAGTTTTTGTACACTGCAGTTTAGTATTTAATTGTGCACTGGCTGGTGGTGCTCAAGAGCATTACTCCCTCTTCCTAACACATACCCTTTTGGGGGCAGGGGAGTGGACATAGGCCTTCTGGATTCTTCCACAGGGCCATGGCACTTGGAGCACCCATATATTCTGTACCCGCTGTACATGAGATACTGTGCTTGGAGCTTCATCTCGAACGGCCCTCTCAGGAACACAGGATGGGTGTTAACCCCCTTTTACAGGCGGGGAAACAGCTCAAGCAGGGAGCGCGATGCGCCCACAGTCGCACAGCTTGCGAGATCAGCAGCACTGGCATTTGTACTTACTAGTCTGACGGGCCAACTCTCTCCATTCCTGCCCTGCCTCTGTCGATCAGTAACAAGCCTCTATGAAAGGGTGTCACAACTGCATGCGGAGATTGTCCTAAGCAGCCTGAGGGAACTTGAACAATTTTGGCGCCTGCAGCAGCCCTCTCTGTTTCCTGATTCTGAAGAGCTCCACCCAAAGCCACAGAGGAAGTGGGGGCACAAATCTGGGACTTCCTTGGCTTGGGCCACCTTGATTTGCAGGAGCAGTTCTGAGTCTCAGATCTGCTAGAGTGTCGCATGTGCATGCCCCACCACAGCCCCTGGCGTGTCCCCTCTGCCAAGCAGACGTTTTCCTGGGTTGAGACTGAGATCCCTGCCTGTCCTGGCTTGGAATGTGGAGGCTCTTCTGTAATCGCAGTCTGCTGCACAGCTGTCCCCCTCTGTCTCTGCACTGCCTCTCTCTGCTCAGGTCGGTTTGCTGGGGAAGGCAGAGACAATGCGAATGTTTTTCTGCTGAGACAAAGGAAGTTGGCTTGACTCAACGCCTGCCAGCCAGCACTTACCCGGCCGAGGGAATAGCTCGGGCCTGGTGCTGGGAGCCTCTTTATTGTGAAGATGATCCTGAGTGTGCCAGGATTTTTTCATTACGTTCCAGAACATTTCTCATGCCTTTGGCAGCCTCTTCAGAGAAGTCAAAGTTCAGAGTGGTGCTTAGAGATGCTTCAGAAAACTGAACTTTGTGCACAGCATGTCGGGCATCAAATTAAATATGGGATGTTCCAGTCAGAGAAAAGGGCTGAGGGCTTGGGCTGGATTCCAATAACCTGGTTGGAGTCCTGGCTCTGCCACTTACGATATAGGTGCCAGGGCCCCGGCAGGGTACTTAACCTCTTGAAGCCTCAGCTTCCTCACCTGTAAGCCAGGATGGCGATGCACCTACCACAGAGGGTTGTTCTGAGGGCTGCCCGAGATAACTATGTAAACCTCCCTTGGCAAGCCAGCCGATTGTTATCACTACTGAAAAAGTTGATGATAATCACTGAGGGCAGGACATCTGGGTCTGAGGCTGAGTTCAGCCTGCTGGAAAGAAGTGAGTGATAAACCTCTCAGAGGTTCGTCTTCTCAGGGCAAAATGGGGACAACGCCTGCCCTTACTCCTACCTGCCTGGCTGCCATGCTCGGATCATGCCGCAGCCTCCTTGCTGTGCCTCTCTGCACAGCCTCGGACCTACCATGACCTCGGCCACTTCCCGCTCTACTCCCTTCCTGCTGGGAGGCCAACCAGCTCTGTTCCCCTGCGCCCATCCCCTGTCCCACACCCTCAGGGACCCTGTTTCACTGTCCCTGCCTTTTCCTTTAACCCCCTCCTCTCTGGTGACTCAACACAGAATACACTCAAGCTGCTCTTATCTGAAGAAACAGCCTCTGGAACCCCAGGTCCCGCCTGACCCACCCGTGTCTCTGTCTGTCTGTCTCTCTCTCCACAGGCACCGTTTTAAATGAGTTGATCACATTCTTCATTTCCAGTGCCCTTACTTTAGAGTTTGTAGCAATCTGGCTTCTATTCTCGCCTGTCCATTGAAATTGCTCAGCTAAAGTCACCAGTGACTTGCTAATGTCCAAATCCAGCGGAAACGTTTTTCTTTCTCTTGGGTCCCCCCGGCAGTGTTTGAGAAGGTGGGACAGAGGCAGAGGACAGCCACAAGGGACGGGCTCTAAACATGCACAGGCTGGACACAGTCCTGGCTCCAATCCATACATCTGTTTGCCACTGGCAAGTATTTAACCTTCCCAAGCCTCAATTTCTCATCTGATGAACGGAGACAATAAAAGCCACACTCTCTTTGTGTGGTGCCCAGTCTGCCTGCCCTAAGCAGTGGCCCTGAAATGGCTCTAGATCTCTATTTCTACATTTGAAAGTCCTATAGTCATGTCTGCCTGTTGAGGTACCTGTTTGTCTCCCTTCACTAATCTCTAAAGTCTTCGGAAGCAGAAACTATATGCACTGTGCCTGGCATATAGTAGGTATTCAACGAATGAATGAAAGCATAAGGGATAAGCATGTGAGTTCACTGCACAAACTGTGAGTGCTATACACATGCAAGGTGAACACATTCTCTTGTCTGTGTATCACTTTCACAACCATAATTTTATTCGAGGCTCATTATAATCCTGCATTCATTCATTCTGTAAATAGTCACTGTCCTTTGTGTTCCTTGATGTATCTCCCAGGCACTCAGGATAGTGCCTGGTGTATAACAGGCACTCAATAAATACTGTTCAATGAATATTGTGAAGGGGCATTAACCATGCTAGGCACTGGGGACATACTGGTGAATAATATACACACAGTTCCTGCAGTTCAGTAGGAAGGACAAATTCATGTCATTGTATTTATAAATCACGACTCTGTTATGAAGGAAATCAGCAGGGTGCAGTGTTAGAGAGTTATGAGTGGGGAGGTGACTGTTAAGAATGGTCAGGAAAGACCTCTTTGGGGAGGGACATATGACTAAGTCCCAAGAAATGAGCGTGAACCAGACTGCACTGACCCAGGTAAGAGCTGCCTGGCAGGTGAGACGGCGGAGGCAGGAGAGAACTGGTCTTTTGAGAGACTGAAGGAGGCCGAGGGGTAGGCCTGGGAGCCGGAGAAGAGGGAAAGTATCTCAGCATCACCTCTCCTTCTAAATGAGGAAATGGAGGCACAGAGGTTAGATGGCTCACACCAGGCCACCCAACAGGGTAGCAAGCAAGAGAACCCAAGTGCTCTGAGTCTCCATCTAGGGCGCTCCTGTAGCTCTTGCTGGATTTAGGGCAATCGAGGGTGGCCTGGGAGACTCCAGTGTGGAATGAGGGAAGGAAGCTTGTTCTCATAGTGGGACTCTAGATGTCGAATTTCCCAGAGAGTCTCCCTAGGCAGGCGGGGGAGCCCTGGGAGGTGTCCACGAAGGTGGATCTAGCAGGGACCCCATGGCAAACAGAACAGAGGAGCAGATTAGGGGCAGAAATTGTCTCAAGGTCTGAGAGGGCCAGAGGACAGAGATGCTGAGGGGCAGACAAGGACCCTTGGAGGGACCCCTGAGCATCCTGGCCAGTGGCACGTGACAGACACTGGCTCCTGGGAGAGCCCGTGCCCTTCGTCAATCACCAGTGTGACGGAGGTTTCCCTTGCTCCCCTTTGGAAAAGTGAACAAGAAACTCTGATTGGATGACTCTAACCACAAGGACTGTATGAGACAATTCTTAGTCACGAAATGACCAGGCTGTGGCCTGCCCCCACTGAAGCAGATAGACCCGAGTTAGAGACGACTTCCCGCTCGTCGACACTGCCTGTGCCCCTTTTCCCGCAGACCCCTTCCTCCCACTGTCTCCCCGCTAGAACCCAGTGAAAGTCTCCGTGCAGTCCGAAGGCGGCCCCTGCCCGTGGGATGTGTGGGCGGTGACCCGCCCCGGCCCGTCCTGGGAAGCGTGGCGCGTGGAGGACAGGCCCGCCCGGGGCCCGCAGGCCACCCAGGGGCCTCCTCCACGCATGCACGGAGTCGGGGCTCCCGCGGAGGCTCTGCGCCACCCCGCCCGCCCGGCGCCCGCCCGCGCTGCCTACCGTGGGTCGCTTCCACTCGATGCCCCGAGTTTTGCTGGAGTGGGGTCCCAGCTCCTTGAAGCCCAGGGACGACGGGAGAGCGGGGAAGGCGGGGTCCTGAAAGAGCGCCCCGGCCTCCAGGCACTCGTCCCGCAGCGCCCCGTAGTCCTGGTTGAGGTACTTGACGGCCCTCTCGTGCGAGCCCAGCCCCTCGGCCGCCTCCCGGTCCCGCGCCAGCCTGGCCGCGACGCCCGCCATGGTGCGGCCCGCGCTGCGCACCGCGAGGCCCGGCTGCGCTCTGCGCTCTGCGCTCCGCCGGGCGCGCCCCACGGACTGCGGGCTCCGCTCTGCGCTCCGCCGGGCGCGCCCCACGGACTGCGGGCTCCGCTCTGCCGGGCGCGCCCCACGGACTGCGGGCTCCGCTCTGCCGGGCGCGCCCCACGGACTGCGGGCTCCGCTCTGCGCTCTGCCGGGCGCGCCCCACGGACTGCGGGCTCCGCTCTGCGCTCTGCCGGGCGCGCCCCACGGACTGCGGGCTCCGCTCTGCGCTCTGCCGGGCGCGCCCCACGGACTGCGGGCGCCGCCGCGGCGCTGACTCACCGGAGGGAACGGCCCGGCCCGCGGGGTGTGGCCTCGGCCGCTCCCGGCCTGCTGGGCGCCCGGGCCGCGGCAGCCGGGCCGGTGCTGCCCTCTGCGGACTGCGGCGGGGACGGCGCGGCCGCGCGGAGTCGGGCGCTGACCCACAGCCGACGCCAACTTCCCACCTCCTGGGGAGGAGGCCGGGATAGTTGTGCCTCTGGAGAAAACACCGGTGAGTCGGTGGGAGCAGGGAGTAAAGCCAAGGAGACTACACTAGCTACCACCCTCCGGGCGCAACTTCGTGCCGGCACCCGCCCAGTGCTCCCGGGAGCTCTGTGAAGAAGGGGCCCGTTCGCCTTACACGGGAGAAAACTAGCCTCACAGAGCCTCCATGCGATTACCAGTGTGGCGCAACGAGTCACAGGCAGGACAAGAATGCTAAGCCGCCAAGGGCTGTTGGGATCTCAATGCTGCAGTTGCTGGTCAGCTGTTCCATCACAGATAAGGTTAGATTTGGCAAATAAAAAAGCAGTGTTCCCAGTTAAATTAGAATTTCAGCTAAACCACGGATACTTTTTCAGTATATGTATGCCTCAAATATTGCATGGGCATACTTATACCAAAAAACAAATACAATCCATTGTTTCTCTGAAACTCAAATTTAACTGGGACAATTAATTGAGTTAATATTGAGAGAGCTGTTAGAATAGTGCCTGTGTTGGCGACTGTCACCACTGTGTGGTGGAGACCGCATGTGACTCTCAGCTCACAGGGAGACCTGGGTGTGTTCGGAGTAGCACAGATGGAAAAAGATCGCCTCCTCTCCCTCCCTGCACTCATGGGGAAGAATTTGAGTTTCAGTGGAAAACTATGCATTGTTCAAAGCAATATTCTCAATTGGAGGCAATTTGTCCCCATCCCAACCCAGGGGACCTTTGGCAATGTCTGGAGACCTTTTTTATTGTCACAGCTGGGAGATGTGGTGCTGCTGGCCATCACTGGATAGAAGCCAGGGATGCTGTTAACATCTTACAATGTCCAGCACAGCTCCTCACCAAAAAAAAAAAAAAAAAAAGATCTAGTCCAAAATGTCAATAATACTAAGGCTGAGAAACCCTGGTTTAGCGCACCTCCTTCTAGGTTATCTGGTTCTAGCCTTTCATTGTTTTTGAGTTATTTTGTAACTCTAAGTTGTTGATAAAATACAATACAAAATAATTTTTCGACAGCTATGTAAATGAATTCTGTCCAGTGGATGTACTACTTTCACCTCCGAGGAGCAGCCAGTTGTTTGCCTGCTTGCACATTCGATTCCAATATTCTCAACTCAATCAGGTGTGGCGGCTCACGCCTGTATTCCCAGCACTTTGGGAGGCTGAGGCAGGAGGATCACTTGAGGCCAGGAGTTTGAGGCTGCAAAGAGCTATGATCATGCCACTGCACTCCAGCCTGGGTGACAGTGCAAGACCCTGTCTCAAAAAAAATGTTTTTTAATTCTTAAATCTATATTAATTATGCTTCTTTGAATTCTCCTTTGAACTGTTTGTCAACGGAAAAAAAGCCAAACTCTGCAAAATAATTTTAAAGAGATTTATTCTGAGCCCAATTTGAGGATCATGACCCGGAGCCAATGCCAAGAGGCCTTGGGCAAGTGGACTTGTTGTGGCTGGGTTACAGTTTGGTTTTTATACATTTTAGAGACAAGGGTTCCGGGAAAAGCCATCAATTAATATATGGGAGGCATACATTGGTTTGGCCCAAAAAGGAGGGCCATCTCGAAGGGGGGGGGGCTTACAGGTGGGTTTAAAGATTCTTTAGATTGTAATTGGCTTAAGACATGAAGCTTTGTCTAAATACTTGGAATGTTTTAACATAAACTCTTTACCAGAGATAAGCCACCATTTGTTGCATAAATTGAGGACCTTTGCAGGTTTGTCTTGTATACCTTTAGGCCTGTTAATGGGTTACAAAGGAAGTCTCCAAGAAGGGAGGGGGGCATGATAAGGCCCTAGAATATTCCTTTGGCCACGAGGGGGTCCATTCAGTCGGGGGGGGGGGGGGGGCGCATTTTAGTTCACATGTTTATAACATCTGCCAGGTTGCCTTATATAATCCACGAGTTAAATGAAACCTTTAAAATGTGTTCATTTTATATCAATATGAGAATCATAATCTTACCTTTTTTTTTTAAAAAAAGTACCTTTACCAATATTCTCCCCCATCTATTCTTGCCCTTAACCACACGTCCACGGTTGCCTATTACCCCTGCTTTGCTTGACCAAACTGCAGTCAGATTTCTCTACTTCCCACAGGGCCCTGAACTCTGCTTGCCCCCAACCTGAGCAAGCACAGAGAAGTGAACTGTTTCCCCTGGCCCCCACCAGCTTCTCCACGGAGTTGCCAGGACACAGCGAGACCCTTTCCTGTCAGACCTCGCTGGTCGTTTCCCCTTCCTCATCCAGCATCCCTTCCAAAGAGTCTGCTTATCTCTGCTCACCCCTCCCTAGGAAAAAAAAACCAACCCTTTTTCTGTTTGATTTTGAGATGGTTGCAGATTCTCCCTATTGAAATAGTCTTTCTTTCTGGTGAAATTCTCTCCCTATCAAAATGCAGATTTATTTTGGTTTGAGAGCCTCCACCTCCGTTTGTAAGTCTGGGCACGATGTCTGATGCACAGGTACCACTGCCCACCCCCAGGCTCTGCTTTCTGTACCTGTGAATGAGATGGGCACCCAGCTTCCACCGTGAAATGGGTAGCTCTGTGGACTCTGAATCCAGAGATGGGGACACAGGCATTTGTTTCTAGCTCATGGGTTTCTGGTGCAAGAGTTTTATGACACCATCGCAACTGAGAACAGAGGACAGAGACAACCCTTCCCTGGAAGCCATTAATTTGTTCCACTGTCCAATTTCCACTGGCCCCGCCCTGCTTGCTTCTGGGATCTGGGCTCCTGGGAGAAAGCGTGTCCACCTGCCCGAGTGGCAGAGCTCGGCCTTCTCCTCCTGCTAGTCTCAGACAGCCCATCTCTGGAGAAGCGCCTCTTCCCGGGCAGGTGAAGGTGGTTTCTCTCCCAAGTTCTTTTAGCAACAAACAGGCAGACTGGATCTACTGTTCCAGTCTAATCAGAAGCTTCATGCAGCCCTCAGGCAGAGAACCTCCTGCCTCCCTCTGAACTTCCTCTTCCCTAGCCGGCAACACCCTCTTGGTGCAGCCCTGGCAGCTGACCTTGCCAGACCTTGCCAGACCTTGCCAGACTGTGCGTACAGTGTGACTTCTAGGACACACTGTACGCATAGAACTCTGTTCACCCAAGGCCTTAGGCTGTCCTAAGTCACCAAAATTTATTTGCAAACACACGCAATAATTACTGCCCCCACCGCTTGAACAAGGTCCAGTTTTCAGACCTGAGCACATACTGCTCTCTGCGTTGTACTGCCCAGAGCCTCGCACTCTGTTATCTCCGGGGACCCAGCAAAGCCTTGTCTCTTTCTGGCCACGCAGTCCCTTTCGCAGGAACACATGGGCATCAACAGACACACACCGCGGCACCACTGTGGAAAGCAGGGAACCTTCCTAGTGAGTGAGGTGAGTCGTCCAGCCCCAAGGGCGGGGTGCGTCATCTGGGTTTATCCCAAACTGCCTGGGTGTGGGCCAGCATTGTAAGCAAATGATAGTGGGGAAGGAGGGGAGAGAATGAGTAAGAGAATAAGAATGTGTGTTTGTCTCAAAGGGCCACAGCAAGGGCTCTTTTTGTAGCATTTTTCTTTAGATTATTTTCTCGGGGTGGGGGGGTGGGGGGGATAAAAGATGTAGCTATACCAAGTCCATGGCCCTGGATGTCTGAGCTGCATCAGAGCCACAATCTAGCCAGGTGCGGTGGCTCATGCCTATACTCCTAGCACTCTGGGAGGCTGAGGCGGGAGGATCCCTGGAGGTCATGAGTTCAAGACCAGCCTGAGCAAGAGCAAGACCTCATCTCTACTAAAAATAGAAAAATTAGCCGGGCGTGGTGGCGCATGCCTGTAGTCCCAGCTACTCTAGAGGCTGAGGCAGCAGGATCACTGGAGCCCAGGCGTTTGAGGTTGCTGTGAGCCAAGCTGACACCATGGCACTCTACCCATGGCAACAGAGTGAAACTGTCTCAAAAAAAAAAAAAATGTGGGGCACACTCTGCAGGTTCTGGACGTATTAATCAAAGCTTCCTTTTTAATTTTGCACCTCTATGGCCAGGCCCTGAGCTTTACACACATTTGCATGCTTCATCTTCACAGCTGGTCAAGAGAGGTCTTATCCCCTCCTTTCATGGATGAGGAGAGGGAGGCCCAGCCCAGCAGCAGCAGCTGGTGTGCTGCAGAGACAGCCTGGCTCCAAATCCCTGGGCCACGGTCCTCCTGGCTCTCTCCCCAGCTTGGTGGGGCAAGGGAACAGCAGACCCGGGCTGCGGAAAGGGCTGTGCCTTCTCCCTCCCTGTTTCAGGTATGCGGTCTGAATCCAAAGGAGGTCAGAGAGAACATGAATTCCACAGTGTTGTGAAAACCAGTTTGTCTGAAAGGAGGTTTCTTTCTCTTTTGGAGTGGTCACAGGGTTTATTCTTTCCTTATGACTAAAGCGTGGTTATTGGACAGGCTATTAGACAGCGCTCAGCAGGGAGGGGCTTCCGGAGGGATTCCAGGGCCTGAAGAAGGTGGGAGGTGCTGAGAATAGGAGAGAGGAAAACTCCAGAAAGAAAGGTTCCAATGGCCAGTTTCCTGGCACTTTGTTTCTTTTCCAGTCTCTGGGAGCTTAGAGTGTTACATCCCACCTTTGCCAAGAGGCCTGCCCCTCCCCCAGCAAATGCTATCTCTGGGAGGGTTTGTCATAGCAGCGGTCCCCTAATAATAACTTTACTAATATAAATTATATCTTGAATTTGCAGGGAGTTCCTTGCAATTTTCAAAATGCTGCCCATTAGTTCTCTCATCTCTTAAAGTGGGGAAATAACTTACTTTGCAAGTTCACAGAGCCGTTTTAAGTGTCAAATCACAATGTATGTGGCATTGTTTGGGAGAACTGTACAATCTTAGGTGCTGTCATTATTATCATCAACCACTGAACAGGAATATTTCACACGTGGCAGCAAATCTTCTATTGTTAGCTTCCTGATAGAGGAAACTGATATAAGAAAATATGCTTTTCTCTACTCCACGGGAAGTGATAAACTCAAATGTCAGCCCCTCAGGGTGCCAGGAGAGATGATGGCCCCACACATAATTCTATCAGCAGTAGCCCCAAGATCTCAAATAAATATGTTTCTAAGCAAGAACAGGGTGCTTACTAAGCAAAAGTAGCTACAAGACAAGCCCCAAACCCCTTACCCCACATTCCATCTACCATCCACATTTTTTGATCCCTAAGTCCCTCCCATGTAGAGATTCTAGACCCCTGCCCCAGATGTATGCCCAATTTCAGGGGGTAAGAAGGCCAAGAATGCCACGCAGCCTTCCTGAGTCTGCAGCCTTGTGGGCCGCGTTAGGGCTGCTCAGGGCGGGAACTCAGAGGGTACGTACAGCACGGATTGCGGCTTATGGAAAACGTAGTGACCATAAGGCCTGTGAAGCCATCGTGGCAGGAGTCTGGACAGCCCGGAGGATGTGAATCTAACTCTGACCACAGACTTTGTTTTGTTACTTCGCCCAATTCCATTCTTTTCCTTAATGAATAGCCAGGTTTGTTAGCTGGGAGTGACGCTGAAAATATTCGAAACCGCCGTGGCACCAGGACACTGGCCCGCTGGAAGGGAAGGTGGTGTTGGCCCCGGACAAGAAGCCCGGGCTGTGTCAGCCATTAGTCGTAGCGGGTGGGCTGGATGAGGGGTACGGGGGTTGCTGAGAAGGGGCTGGGGGCCAGTGTGATGGAACAGTGAGGGGCCAGCCAGGACCTCTACTGGGTTGTCACTGGCTGGAGCTGCCTGGGGAGAACACATCCTCGTCTCAAATGCTCTGTGTATATTTACTAATTTAATCATCACTTGCCATTATTTCTGCATTTACAGATGAGGAAAGTGACGCACCAAGAGATTCAGTGACTTGCCAGGGGTCATCTGGCAGTGAGTAGTGGAGTGGAAATTTGAATCCAAGCTGCGTTTGGGAACCTTTGCCTCTGACAGAGCAAATGCAGAGAAAATGTGGTTTGCAGAGCAAAAGGGGAGAAAGTGAATGTTCTGATCTGTATTTGTGAGCACACTGCAAAGAGCAGTGGCCACAGTTACCTCGGACTTTCTGGGTTCTGACTTTAGCGAAGGCTTCTCTGTTCTTGCCTGTGTGTCCCGCAGCTGCCTCTGCCCCCATCGCCTTTCTCTTCCCTGCTCCCACGGACACCTCCCTCTCCCGGCTTTCTGCCACCTTCCTGGCTGTTCTTTCTCAGTCTTCTTCACCACATCCTCTACTCTGCCTTAACCTCTGTGTGGATGATGGAGCTTCTTCTGCTTCAAAACCTGCCCGGTTCAATGACCTCTGTGTTTCTAATTTCCAATCAGAAGGGCCACTGGTAACTGTAGCCAGTGCTTGGGGTAGAATGACCAGGACACTTCTACTGGCTGAGGCTTCTTTCTCCTCCGGGAGGTGGGCTCTCTTCTCTTCTCTTCTCTTCTCTTCTCTTCTCTTCTCTTCTCTTCTCTTCTCTTCTCTTCTCTTCTCTTCTCATATGGATACAGAGGATACTTTTCTTTTTCTTATTTTTATTTATTTATTTTATTTTATTTTTTTGAGACAGAGTCTCACTTTGTTGCCCGAGCTAGAGCGAGTGTCGTGGCGTCAGCCTAGCTCACAGCAACCTCAATCTCCTGGACTCAAGTGATCCTGCTGCCTCAGCCTCCCGAGTAGCTGGGACTACAGGCATGTGCCACCATGCCCGGCTAATTTTTTCTATATATATTAGTTGACCAATTAATTTCTTTCTATTTATAGTAGAGACAGGGTCTCGCTCTTGCTCAGGCTGGTTTCGAACTCCTGACCTCGAGCAATCCGCCCGCCTCGGCCTCCCAGAGTGCTAGGATTACAGGCGTGAGCCACTGCGCCCGGCCTCCTCTTCTTTTTTTTTTTAGAGACAAGGTGTCATGCTGTCATCTAGGATGGAGTGCAGTGGCATGATCATAGCTTATTGCAGCCTTGAACTCCTGGGCTCAAGTGATCCTCCTGCCTCGACCTCTTGAGTAGCCAGGATTATGGGTGCGTGCCACCATGCCCAGATAATTTTTAAACTTTTTGTATAGACAGAGTCTCACTATTGAGACCAAGGCTGGTTGGTCTCATTTTCACTATTGAGACTAAGGTTGCCAAGGCTGGTCTCTACTCCTGGCCTCAAGTGATCCTCCCACCTCAGCCTCCCAAAGTGCTGGGATCACAGGCCTGAGCCACCGCACCTGGTGCAGAGGAGATTTGTCTATGGATTTAGAGATATTCATTTTATGTCTTGTTCCTGTAGTCCCAGCTACTCAGAAGGCTGAGGTAGGAGGATAGTTTGAGCCCAGGAGTTTGAGGTTACAGTGAACTATGACTGCACCACTGCACGAATCCAGCCTGGGCAACAGAGTGAGACCTTGTTTCTAAAACAAAATAAAGATTAAGGAAAGAGATAGATTCATATATTCATTTTTTAGATATTAATTTGGACTTTCAGACACAGCTAGTTCTCTATACAGCTTAAATCTTGGAAGGACACTCTTTCACATCAGCCTGTCTTGAGGATGAGCCAGTCACTGAGGGAGCCCAACCAACCCAGGTCCTCCTTGGCCCAGAGAGAGGCTCTGCCCATCAGTGCTCAAGGGAGGACATGGAAACCCTGCCTGGGGCCAAATAAGGGAATTTCACAAAAGGGGCCACAGAGCCGAGTCTGGGTCTGAGTCACATCTTAGCGTTGTGGCCGCACAGCTTCTGACTCAGAGCACAGAGATTCTGCAGCTCTTACCAGCAAGCAGGAGAATCACAGCAGCCTAGCTTAGAGGAGGAAGAGCAGGCCAGCACCATCTCCTCTCCTATAGTTTACCTGCAGCTGAGAAGCTGGGGCAGGGATGGGCTGTGACCACCGGGCGTCCAGCAGCCATGGGGAGGGCTGGAGCCCGCCCAGGAGTGCTCCGCAGGCTGAGCCCAGTCTGCTGGATCCTGGGTGTGTCAGGAGGCCCAGTCGCTCGGCCTCTGACTCAGCCATGCTGGGGAGGCCTCTGCTTCCTGACTCATACTCAGAAGGGAGTGTCTTAGGAGAATTTCTTTCCACCCAGTCAGGTTATTGGCTAATTAAAAATGCATGTCATGTCAAGACATAAGTGTTCTCTAATGTGTAATCTGTGATGTGGACTTGAGAATAAATCAGAAAGCACAATATTGAATAATTAGAGCTGTCACCTTAGTGTTTTTCCTATAACTTCTGTTAGAGCACTTACCACCTGTGCTACAAGTACTTACATGTCTGATTCCTCGCTAGCCTGCCCGTTTCTGAAGTGGAGAGACTATGTCTTTCCTGGCATAGTGCTTGGCACCTGGTGGGTGCTGTGTGAAGGTTTACTGAATGAAGGATCACAGGCATAAAGCTTTCCCACCGCAAAGCCTGTTGGCATCTTCGACGTCAGTGTCGTTGACGTAGGGTGGGGGAAATGCCGCTGGGCCCTGTGTCCTGCTAAAGGCATCCCCAAGTTGAGAGTTTTAAGGGCCCAGATTTAACATCCACCAGAATTGTTCCAGACTTCTGTGTTTGGGGTGGGGCAGATACACCCTCTTTACAAGAGAACCAAAAGATTCCTGCCCCAGGTCGGGGAGCTTCCGTCACTCCAGGGGAAAGGTTAAGAATGCTGCTGGCAGAAGGCTCTGCCAGCACCTGCTGCTGCACTTCCTCTCACTCTTGGGGGCTGCCTGGTCCGTCCCTAAGGTGTGGGTGCTGGTGTGGGTATGGAGGGGTGAGGAGCTGAGGAGATCTCTGGGGATCTACTTGGGACCAGACTGGCCATCAACACACAGCCCAGCTTCACCCCCCCATTGCCAACTGGGGCATCTGGAGTCAACTATAAAGTCCTGGAAGCCATGGAAACCCTGGCAACTCCCTGGGCCTCCTGAGAATTCTGTGTGTGAGGCTAGGCAGTGGAGGGGGGTGCTGGGAGTGGGGTGCTGGGGGTGGCGGTGATGGTAATGTGGTGCGGGGGTGTCCAAAAATCATTCAATGACACTTGTTAAGGTATGGTAAGGAAGACTTCATTCAGGACCATCACGATAGGCACAGGGACCACTGCGATGGGATTTTGTAGTGGGGGCAGAGACTGGGCTCAGCAAGTGGCAGTTTACAGCCAATGAGCAGGGTGGGGTGGCCAATGGGTAGAAAATTACTAAGAGGAAACATCTGGGGTAGGGGGGACTCTGGCTAAACCAACCTAATAGGATTCTTGCTGAAGACAGGCCAGGGGATCAGACATCACTAGGGCTGGTGGAGGATGAGGAGCTGAAGGCACATTGCAAATTGATAAAGGGGCGCGAAGTGAACACTGTGGTAAGGGCCTAGCTAAAAGTAAGGCACAGGCTTAGCTAAAAACAATGATAATAATCAGCCCCTGTTCCCGTTTGCTTCTCTGCTGTTACTGCTCTGGAGCCACAGAGCTGTTGGGCGGCGGGCAAACGAACGTGGTTGGGCGGCAACGGAACCCCATTCAGATATTGAGGGTGACTGGATACCGAGGGTGGGGGTTCTGGCTACACTGACCGACCCAGGGTTCTTTGCTAAAACTGGATTATACCAGGAAGTGCACAGATGGGCCTAGGAAAAGGTTTAGGAGCCTCGCTAAAGTCTGGCCCAGCAAAGACTCTCTGTCCCGGGCCGAGGTGAGGCTGGGAGGTGAGGCCGGACTAGACGCTGTGGGGCCTCGAAAGGGCGATGGAAGGGCCGGTGCAGGCTTAAGGGTGTGAGTGTGGCGGTCAGGCTGGGCAGGGAGGGGTAGGACCCGGGCAGCTCCGGTGCAGAAGCCCCCCATCCCCACGGCAGGTGTTCCTGCGAGCAGAGCGCCCGCCCGCG
>VSMD01010153.1:0-14216 GCA_008750895.1 Mirza zaza
AAAGATATTAATTGGCCAACTAATATATATAGCAAAAATTAGCCGGGCATGGTGGCACATGCCTGTAGTCCCAGCTACTTGGGAGGCTGAGGCAGCAGGATTGCTTGAGCCCAGGAGTTTGAGGTTGCTGTGAGCTAGGCTGACGCCATGGCACTCACTCTAGCCTGGGCAATAAAGTGAGACTCTGTCTCAAAAAAAAAAAAAAAAAAAAAAAACAACTTTTACTTTACTAAAAGACAATAAATAGAAAAAACAGGCTACATACTGGAACAAGATATTAGTAGCAATTAATAAAGGATAAGTGTCCAGAATTTATAATCAATATTAATAAATCAATATGGAAAAGATAAACACCCAAATCAGAGAATGGAGAATGAATGCACAGACATGAATGGGCACTTCAAAAACAGGAAACATGAATGACCAAAAATCATGCGAACAGATGAACAATGCCATCAATAATTAGGAAAATGCAAATTAAATTCATAGTTTGGCTTACTGATTATGTCTAGTCAATAGGCAGAAAAATAAAAATATGACAATACCAAGTGTCATGAAGGATGTGAATGAAGCAAGAGAATCTTAATATGCTTGTGGGGGACATCATCCATTCTAAAATAACACTTTTAAAAAATATTCTATTATTTTAAGTACCACTCCAAATCGAAAAACAAAACCCACTAACCCAATCATTTTATGACTTGGAATTTTTATGTATTCATATTAAAAGAGCCAACTGAGGCTTATTAGAGAGGGTTTTTAATCATATATCACTGTTATGCATATAAAAATGAAAATATGATTAAGGTACTACTAAAAATGTTTTATAATCATAGTCTTTTTTTTAATCCCTTTAAATTTAGAGTTGTCTATGCCTATGTTTTTCCACACAATATACCTCTGCCATTCAAAGAATTGTTCAAGCTGCAGTTTCAACACATGAGTGTAAACACCCATATTCCTCCCATGGAGAGGTAGGGCCTATGTTCTCTCCCACTGACGTTGGCTGGTTCATGACTGCTTTGCCAAATAGAGTACAGCAGAAGTGACATTATGTGACTCCCAAGGTGATGTCATAAAAGACTCTATAACTTCTGTTTTGCCCACTAGAAGAACTCACTCTTGGAACTCTGAGCCACTATGTAAAATGTCTGAACACCCTGAAGCCACCATTCTGTGAGGAAACCCAAGTCACATGGAGAGGCCACATGCAGGGTCTCCATTAACAGTCCCCGCTGAGCATAGCTTTTGAGTGACCCCTAGTCAGCAAATGATCACTTGGCTATGGGACAGCTGGCTGTGCACTACGTGCCTTCCAGCTCTCAAAGAAAGAAAGGGGGGTTCTTCAGTCCTGGAGACATTGTCTACGTTGCATTTCAGCTGCTGCTGGTAGGTGGAATAGACTTTGTAGTTACTCTCCAGTAGCAGTGGTACAACTGTTAGTGGGTGTTGAAGCACTTCACCGTACCCAGAGCCCCTCCTCTGCACTCCGGCATCCTCAAATCCATCCAGGATGTGGAGGAGTGCAGGCATTTTTCTATCCTATTTCCTGGAAGTTGATGAAGTCCCAGAGGCAGGTGGTGTGACAAGACTTGGGTGTCCCGCACTGTACTCTTCCCGCCATCCCAGCTTGAGCTTCCTCTGATGTTCATTCCCCTGGTCACTGATGCTCAGGGAATGCAGGGCCCAGCCCACTAGCTCCTAAGCAAAGCCAGCAATGACAGAGGCACCCTGCCCACTGGGAGAGAAGTCTCTCCTCCCTGTCCAGCTGAGGGACTTCTGAGACACCCTAGGCAGGTCTTGCCGCCTTCATCCTTATCACAGCACAGGGTGGTGAGTCCCCCTTGGGCATAAGGTTGGACAAGTCATGGGCTTTATGGGGCTGACAACCTTGTCAGGCCTATCCTTCCAAAGAGTGGTGTTGAGTCCAAAGGGTCCTCTCAGCCGCCCCCGATAGGTGTCCCTGCCCATGCCTCAAGGGCTCGGCTGGGGGCCCAGGGAGGCACAGGCCAGCCCTCGGATGGCTGGGGAGGGACTCTGGGCACAGGTGGGGGATGCAAAATAGCATTAATTTAGCTCTTGCTGTGTGCCACACAATCTGCTGAATACATACAACCTTGCAGGGAGCTACCCACGGCTTATGCGCTAGTTGGGGAGGCACAGAGCTCTGCAGCCTGTGCACAGGGTCAGGCCAGATGAGGCCCCCAGTGCCTGCTCTGAGCTGTACTGTCCTTTCATTCTCTAGCACTCATGGTCACGGCGCCACTGGCACTGGGCAGCAGGGGCTGGCTCCCTGTCCTAGCGCATCTGCTTGCCCAGGCTGCCCTGGCACCAGAGGTTGCTGTTCATGCGATTCTGGGGACCTCTCCCCAGAGTGCTCAGGACTCCAGTGGCTCATTGGATCCCTTGCTGTGTGGTGGCCTCAGAAGGCATTTGTGGTCTGACCTCAGGAAATGCAGACAATGGGAAAGTGTGGGGAAAACTGTGGGTTTGTCCCTGAAAGGTGTTTCCTCCACTCAGTCTTCTTTGCTGGGTTTTGGGATTCACAGCTCAGACAGTGCTTAAGGTTGCAGACTATGAAGCCCTCAGAGGTGGTCAAGCCTCATCTCTTACCCCTACCCACTATGGGTGGGGACCCATTACCTCTGCACTGTGCTGCAGTGACCCAGGGTCCAAGCCCTGCTGAGCCAGCCCACTCCTTTTGGAGAGAGCTGAATTTCAGGTAATGCTTCCTTGCACAGAGCACCATTTTTATACTTCCCCAAAGTGGCCTCATCTACAATAAACGGACTGTCATTCCATTAACAATGTGTGAAATCTTCCTTTTTGTTTTGCTTTGTCTTAATACTGCTGTGCTTCCCAGGGACATTTCCTGGTCCGGGTTGACACATCCTAGTCTCGGAGCTTCCTTCACCTCCTGCCTCCCAGCCTCTCTCCTTCAGACCAGGCCTCTGATTTCAAGCTGACCCTGCGATGGTGCCTGGGGTGCCTGCCTCGTGGGATCCCCTGCACTAGCATCCCCTTCCCCACTTATGTCACCACCACCCATGAGGTGGAAGGGGTGGTTAGCCCTGGGGAGAGGAGGAAACTGGCTCAGAGAGGTTAAGTAGCATGTCCAATGTCTCGGCAGAGGCACACACTGGGGTCTTCCAACACGCGGCTGCCTAACTTCACAATCCATACCATGAGTTTTTTTGTAAGTCATTGCAATAGAATATTCATGACATAAAATTGACCATTGCAACCAATTTTTTATTTTTTTGAGACAGAGTCTTGCTCTATCACCCAGGCTAGAGTGCAATGGCAAGATCATAGGTCACTGCAGCCTTGAATTCCTGGGCTCAAGTGATCTTCCCACCTGAGCCTCCTGAGCAGCTAGTACTAAAGGCATGTGCCACCATGCCTAGCTAATTTTTTGAAATTTTGGTAGAGATGGGGTTTCATTATATTGCTCAGGCTTGTCTCAAACTTCTGGCTTCAAGTGATCCCTCCACCTTGGAATCCCCAAATGCTGTGTGAGCCCCTGGGCTTGGCCCATGGTAACTATTTTTTAAGTGTTCAATTCAGTGACATAAAGTACCCACAAAGTGTTGTGCAGCCATCATCATGATTCATTTCCCAAACTTTCTCATCACTGCATGCTGAAATTCCCTACCCATTAAATAAGTACTCCCCATCTCTCTCTCCCCAATCCCTGGTAAGCTCTATTCTATTTCCTATGTCTATGAATTTGCCTGGTTAGGTCTCTACAGATTCCATATGAATTTGGGGATGGATTTTTCCATTTCTGCAAAAAAAAAAAAATGCTGTTGGGATTTTAATACAAATGCATTGAACTGTAGCCAACATTGTCATCCTAACAATATTAAGTTTTCCAATCCTTAAACTTGTGATGTCTCCATTTATTTGTGTGTTAATTTCTTTTAGCAAAGTTTTGTAGTTTTCAGTGGACTTTTCCCTCCTTGGTTAAATTTACTCCTACGTGTTTTGATCTATTTGATGTTATTGCAAATTGAATCATCATCTTAATTTCCTTTTTGGATTATTCATTATTAGTGTATAGAAAGGCAAATGATTTGGTATTTAATTTTGTATCCTGCAACTTTGCTGAATTTATTAGCTCTAATACATAGATTCTTTCTATTATGGGTTTTTTACATGTAAGATCATATTACTCAAGAACAGAGACAATTTTACTTCTTCCTTTCTAATTTGGATGCCTTTTATTTCTTTTTCTGGCCTAATTACTCTGGCTGAAACTTGCATTACATTGAATGGAAGTGATAAAAGTAGGCATCCTGATATTGGGTTTCTAACCATCTGCCTATGGGCACCTGAGTCAAACAAACTGAGTCAAAAAGTGGCTCACAAAGGTCAGGGAAAAGAACGCAAATGACCAGTTCTGAGCCACCTTCTTACCACAAGGAAAATTGTAGAAATGTTGCTGGCGCCTGCTTGGCCTAGCAGCAAGCCATTCACGTAGAGTGAGGAAAGTGCTCACAGACCCGGCCTCGTCACCTGCTGAGATGGGGCAGGGAGGAGGGTGGAGATGGATGGAGACACAGGGGCCTCACAGGCAACTGGGCAGGAATCTGAGCCCTGGAACCCAGACAACGGCAATTCACCCCGAGGAACCCTCCTTGCCCAGGAAGTCCCGTGGCCTCCTTAGGGGATGGGAAACCACCAGGCAGCAGCCATGGGGCCCGGGACAGGGAGGGAGAGGCCCCTGGGGGGCTGGTGGTGAGGGGGCGAGAACTCCAGACGTCCACCCTGGCTTTGCCCTCCTCCTTCCCGTGCCGGGCTCTGACCCTGGTCTGATCCACCACTTCCTGCTGGGAGCCTCCAGCTCCTCTGCCACCCCAGAGGGTCACATGTCCTGGCTTTGGGCCATTGTTGTTTATAATTGGTGGTTTTGGTTGACCTTATCTCTGGTGAGGAAACTTCGTGACCCTTGTCTGTACAATTCTGTTGAGCTATCTTCTGTGGATTAAGATACTAGAAAACAGCAAAGAACATTTTTCTGCCCCTCTCATTACTGGCCCCAGGAAAAGAAGGCAGGTTTTAATTCCTAAAAAGGGCGGGAGTTATAGAGAGACAACTTCTAAAACATTTCGTTGCTCTTTTTCTGACCTTTACCCCTGTTGCATTTTCACTGATTTAGTCCTCCCAGGAACTGTACAGTAGGTGCTTCTATTAATCCAGTTTCCTGTGAGAACTAAAGCACAGAGAGTTCAGTGATATGTCCCAGGTCAAAAAGCCCAGCAGAGGCTGGCGCAGCGGCTCACACCTATAATCCTAGCACTCTGGGAGACCGAGACATGAGGATCGCTTGAGCTCAGGAGTTCAACACCAGAATGAGCAAGAGTGAGACCCTGTCTATACTAAAATGGAAAATAAAAATAAAAATTAATTTAAGAAGCCCAGGAGTTGTTGAACTCCTTCTGGGGGTCACACGGGCCAGTCCAACCAAGATGGGACATGAACGCAAACCAATCCCCTTCAGAATAAAGCCTTCTTGATAATTTCTTTCTCTTGTGTCCTCTAAACATGGTTTCTTGCACAGGTCATAGACCATGAACTCTTCATGCACGCTCTGAGCCTAGATATTGTAAACGAAAATAAAAACATCTCGGGACCCCCAAACTCATTATGCCAAAGGGAAGGCTGAGGCTGGAGGCTGAGGCAGCAGCACCACCTTCCTTTTCCCAAGTGAACAGCTGTTGCTTCACACCCTCCTGCCAAGGCATCATGCATTCGCCAGACCCTCTGGAAGGCACAAGGCCTCAGCCACCTCTGGATAACTGCCCTCGCCAATCACTCACAAGGACTTTCTCTGCTGGCTTTGAAACCCTTCCAGGTGTGTATCCTCCCCTAAAACAAGGACAGGACAGTTATACCCTTAGGTCTCAGTTCAGCTCCTAACACTGGTCTGTTGATTCCACACTGACTATGCCCTTACAAGCTCATCTTCCCAGGCACAGAACAAAGACAACGTGCGATGGATCATTCCTGCACCAACCCTGAGACATCTGATACTTCTTTACTCCCTTTCTTCTTCAAAAGTACACTTCATCTTATATAAAATGGAGATTTACTGGGCACTAACTAAAGCCTTCCACAAATGTAACCTTTGGTCATGGTCTATGACCTGTGCAAGAAACCATGTTTAGAGGACACAAGAGAAAGAAATTATCAAGAAGGCTTTATTCCAAAGGGGATTGGTTTACGTTCATGTCCCATCTTGGTTGGACTGGCCCATGTGACCCTAGAAGTGTGACAGGCCTCTCCTCGTCCCTGAAGATCATACAGCCAGGGGGCAGGAGCCCTCCCACCCAGCCTTCCAGGGGCACTGTACCCTCTTGCCACACAAGGTGCCTGAAAGGTGGTCTTACTAATAACCTATCTAACAGAGGAAAGTAATCTATCCAACAAAAAGAGAAATAAACTTACAGCACATAATTGCCTCTTTGAAAAGGAAACTCAGAACACAACTGTCTTTTTGTGGCCTAACTCATTATCTCCAAGTGTTTTTTTTTTTTTTTTTTCATAGCCTGGAAGAGCCCTAAGTGGACAGTAGTGGTGAGAGCTCCCAGTCCAACCCTGCCTCGACTTTTGTCAGATAGATTGCAAAGTTTCAGGTAGGCTGGAAAGGACACCCGCAATGACTTTGCTGCCACTTCTGTCATCAGCCTGCTGAAGCAGAAGAAAAAAGCCATTTTTCCCCTTTGAAAATGCTAGGCCCTTTTCCTCAACTGCCCAGCCCTTCCTTCCTTTCTCTGTGTGCCGTGGCCACACTCTTTCTCTCTTTCTTGCTTTCTTGCTTTCATTCATTCTTTCTTTCTCTTATAATTTCTCTTTCTTTCTTTTTCTCTCTCTCAGAGAAATAAATACACTTTTAATTCTGTACATCCTAATCACTGACAATTCTTACTCACCCACATACAAATTCTATGCCCTTTCTTTTGATGGCCCATATGGGGATGAGATAATGAGTCACTTTTAAGTCCCTGTCACAGGGACTTCACTTTTCTATCTCTGTTACAAGGAGTCACTTCTCTGCCTCCATGTGAGGAGTTCACTTTTTTGCCTCTGTCTCTAGACTGCTCCATCCTCTGGTGTACAGCTCCCAGGACTTCATTCTTGTGCTCTCATTCAGAATTTGATAATACTCCAGGGCTTAGGAAATGTTCATACACTCAATAAAGAGTCAGCAGCTCTGTTGTTAAAACTCCAGTGCTGGTCTGCACTCTTGGAAGGGCGCCTGCTAGATGCTTCTTCCCAGACTTCACCCAGACCCAGGGACACCTGGATTTGTGGAAGCTCCCCTAGGTTTCTGTCTGGACCAGGACTCAGGATGCCTGCCTCATGGCCAGCAACCCAAATCAAGTTTCAGTTCTGACTCAGAACTCGGGGATGCCCGATGTCTGATCAGTACCTCAAAGTTCGTCTAGTGGGGCACACCCTGCTCAGACTGTCAGTACTTATATCCCAGGTCTCACTTGGTTGCAAATGTCATCAGCACCAAAAGAGAACTGCTGGGCTCAGACCTGGGGTCCTTTCTTTCCTTTCCCCAGCCTAGAGGCAAGGGCTCCTCACCATTCTCTTGAGAAACAGGATGGTTATGTCAGCCACCATCTGGCATCATGCATGTGACAACTTGTTCTTTAAGATTTTTACTTGTAGCCTCTGGAATGTGACTAATATATTCTCTGCATAAACCTAGAGGATAGAGGGTACTCAGGAAGAAGGGAAGGTTAAAGGGAGGAAATAATAAAGAGAATGACAATCTCTGGCAGAGAAAGGAAGAGGAGTGAGTGTGGAGACAGGATTCCAGCTGGACCAGGGGTTGTGGGAGTGGAGAAGTTATGGGTCACACGAGGGGAACAGACATGGGAACCAGACCTGGAGCTGTGAATGAACTGGACCAAGTCACGCTCTGCTCACAGGAAATTTGGCTGGGTAGGTGCCCAACCAGCTCTGTGGATGGAGGTGTCCTACCTTGGCTGGAGCCAGAAAGATGTCTCAGATATCCTTACCTCACCAGCTCTTTGCAGACACCCCACAAAGTTGTTCATGGGCATGTTGAACATGAGCCACTCCAATTCTCTTCTACCAACCTCTGTGTAGTTCTCTATAGGGGACAAGGGACACATGGCTGCTGGGCAGCACCCTACAGATGCTGTAGTTCCCATGGCTGCTGATGTTTCTGTAAGGAATAAAGAAGGGGGTGTTTCTCTTCTGCTGGACATGGTTATTTTCTTCAGGGTATTTCATCATGGAAGATGAAAACACGCAAATAGTAATGCTTAAGGATCAGAAGATGGAATCTTGGCTCCAGACAAGACATTGCACCTCCCTACCAACATTTCCTTAGGCAATTTGCCTAACTTTTAGGGCCGCTATTTTTTTACATGTAAAGGGAAATATATGACCCTTGGGGTGCATTGGAATGTTCTAGATGTGGACATATGTATCAAACTCCTTGAAGTGTACACCTAAAATCGGTGAATTTTAAACACATACAAGTTATATCTCAATACAATTGATATGAAAAATCAATGGTGGTTGTACAATAGTGTGAATGTACTTAATGTCTCTAAACTATATGCCTAAAAATGGTTAAAACGGCAAATTTACTGTTATGTATATTTTATCACAATTAAATAAACGCCTACCCAAAATCAATTGCATTCTGTATACTGACAATAAACAATTAGAAAATAAACTTTTGAAAAGGGCATTTAAAATAGTGCCAACACCAAAAAATACCAAGGAATATATATATCTAGTAAGAGATGTGCAAGATCTCTACACTGGAACATTGCTGGGAAAAAAGTAAAGAATACCTAAATAATTAGAGGACTATATCATGGTAATGGATTGGTACACAATATTTTAAGGTGTTAAATCTCCCTGATTTCATAAATTCTATGCATTATTCTTTGATTAACTTATTAAAATTACTCTAACAGAAAAAAGGAAGACATATTCAACAATATTAAATGTAGTAAACAGTTAAGTAAGGACTTGAAATATCCAAGTCTGTTAGCCTGGGAGTCAGTATTGACCCTAAGAAAAATATTTCACTGGGTTGGTATGGGAAGAAGGCAGGTGGCTTTGGGTTTAGATGGAAGGTAAGAATGCTAACAGCATACTGCCTAAGAAAACCATGCACGCCACATACAGGGAGCTCTCTTTGTTAACTGCAGGGCCTTACTCTCTCCCACTCACTGCATATGAAGGAACAAAATGGAAAACAGAGTAGCCAACGGAGCACTTTGCCTGTCCCTGGAGATCCCTGTGTCATCTCCAGAAAGAGCGACAGGCTCACACCAGTGAGAAAAAGAATGAGTCACATTCCCTCATTCCTTCACTCAGCACACACATATCAAGAGCCTCCTATGGGCCAAATTAGCCAATCCCCCTAGAGGACAGGGACACAGCAAGGTGGCTCACAGGTCCTTCTCCTCTAGGAGATCCCCGCACAGAAACATACTCATTTCACCAGCACACAGTACTTGCTATAAAAGGTAATGAACAGAGAGAGATGCTGGGGGCCATCGCCACAGCCCTCCCCCTCTCCTCCATGGCCAACCTCGAATAAATGCCTCCCTTACTCCCAGCCAGGGAGGAAAGACTCAGGGGCCCTTGATCAGATTCCTCCAGTGCTCAGTCAACTACTTCCTGGAGACTAAGACGGAATGTTGAATCTGTAAAGAAGCCAGTTATTTCTGTGTTTCTCAACATCAAAGCACTTGTGTGCCCAGAGAAATCTGGAAGGATTCAGTGCTGTGGGGCATGGCTTCCAAAACAATTCACATCCTCATTTGCCTTGAGCCTAACTGACCTCGCACCCTCCAGCTGTGTTTAACACTTTCGTAGACAAAGTGACTACTACAAAGAAAGATAAACTGACAGGCTACTTTGCCTAACTTCTAACATGAAAATCTCTGCAAAGGCAACCAGTCACAGGGAGCAAGACCGCCTCTCGGTTGCTGTAATCACGCTCTCTCACTATTCACACACATAGTGCCCACTGGACTCTCCAATGTCTCCATTTGGCCACCTCCAAAGCCTGGAATAGCATCTCTGCCAGGAAGCCTTTCTCCATGGAATAGGGCAGGAAGGGAAATGCAAAATGGATGCCATGAACCTTCTGGGTTCTATCAACCACAGTCCTGGGAAAAAAATAAATAAATACTGTAACTCTCTCGTGAGCCAGGAAGAAGGGGATTGGAATCAAGACCAGCCTCCATGCATGTCACCGAGTTGCTCCTTGGTCGTACATTTCCCTGCAAGCAGAGACCATGTCTTCTCCATCCTTTGCATGCCCATGTGAAGCTATGCCAGAATCACGCAACGCATCCAGGGACAGTAAGTGGCTATAGCAGGATGCAGCCTAGGAGAGCCCCCAAACCAACTACCATTCTACTGCTGCTTGGATACCACTTTAATGCATCTATGAAAGGCTTGCAGATGTCCTCTTGAAGATGTCCGCCTCTGGGGTCAAGGAGGGTATCTGTGAGGACCTTTGCAGCATTCTGCTCCCGTGTCTCTGCAAGGCAGCATTTGCATGCCACAGCTGCTCCACTTTACCCTGCTGTGGACACGTGGAAATCATGGCGCTCAGGCAGAGAAGTATGAGCACAGCTTGTAGGAGTGAGCATACACAGGGGAGCATACACACCCATACCTTACAGATACCTTTAGTGTGCTTCTTAGTTCGCCCTGGCCTCCATTTCCAGTACAGATGAGAGCCCCTCCCATAGTGTTTTTTCCTGAAGAAATAACAGCTTTCTCTTTGGCTCCAGACTACAGAGTTCTCTTCAAAGACACTGAGCTCTGCCTGGAACAGCTTCCCAATACCGACGCGACCTTATTTCTATTTCCCTGCTAGACCAAGGTCTACAAAGAACTTCTGCTCCATGTTTATATCATATTTTTTCTCCTCTTGTGAACCTGTTTTCTCTGAGAGGGATTTTACCTCCCCCTTTCCTCCTTCAGTCACCATCTGGAGGACACACTCTACCATCCTGGTCCCCACACCTCTCTCACTGCAAGCTATTTCCAGGTCCATCTAAGTACAAATGTTCACAACTCTAAAACCAATTGTGTTAATATTAATAAATCCAACACCCATCCTTATTACTCTGGCCTCATGAAGACAAGTGACAGTGTCAATCCATTTAGAAGGGGGAAGGTAGTTGCCATTAAGTTCTTCCAATTATAGTTTAGAGGACATTGAAATGACCAGAGACACACACAGGTGGAGGGATTACCATAAGAAGGATGACTTGAAAAAACTAGGAGAATAGTTTTTTCTATTTTTCTATATTTTTTCTCGATACTGAGAGGGAGATATGCCATTGAAAAGCCATTAAAGCGCAAAAGAAAAGGGAAGGAGAAAGGGATATCACACATCCTGAGCACCTGCTAGGTGCTAAACCCTCGCAGACCCTTTTCCTTTTAGCCTCTCCTTGAATCTCTACACCACCACAAGGATATGGCTGTGTAGTGATGCTTACAGATATTATATAACTGCTCAAAGTCACAGCTAATAAGGGGAAAGCCATGTATTCAAACCCAGGTCCACATGGCTCTGTTCCAGTCAAGTTCTCTAGTTGCAAGAGAGAACTAGCAGAAGTAAAAGGCGCAGTGGGGGGGGGGGGGGGGGCGGTTANGAGGGGGGGGGGGGGGGGGGGGGGGGGGGGAGCGGTTATGCCGGAAGTATACATGGTGAGATTAAAAATTGAGTCTATCTGGGAAAAGTAAGAACAGAAGCTGATGACAAGGTGGGACTTCTTGCAGCTAGAACTGCAAGGTGGCTTGGATTTCAAGACAGCTCCAGGAACCTCACCGACAAGTAAATGCTCTGTATTTTCATTCTCCTGCTCAGGCAGGTGCCAGATGGAGCCACAATCCAACTTCCTCAGCTGGCTCAGAGTTTCTGCTTACTCCAAACTTTCATCCCTCTACCTTTTATCTTCAGCTTCCACTGCCAAGGCCAGGAAAATTCCTTTCCTGCTTCCTATCTCTAAGTCCCAAGGGAAAAGTCAGAGCATTGGTCAGCCTACAGCCCATGTGCTCAGGTACCCAGCCCGACCTAATCAGCTGGGCCTTAAGCTTGCTGCTCCTCTGCCTGGAGACTGACGGGTCCTCCATGTTTAGGACTCAGCTCACCTCCTCAGAGAAGCCTCCCCCTCCATTTGGCCACCGACACAGTTTTCCAACACCCCCCCACACCCCAGCTTTCAGTAACCCTCTTAGCACATTACCCTGTATTTAATTTCTTTCCTTCTTAGCACTATCCAACCTCATTTCATTTGTTGCTCTCCCCTAGGAATACAAGCTACATAAAGGGAGGAACCTTGTTTGTCTCGGTCTTCCCAGGCCCCAGGACCCAGAACTAGGAGCTACAGCTCCCTGCAGGCATTCAAAATAACAATCTGATGAATGAATGACTAGCCAGCCAGATGTGGCCTGGCAGGAGAGAACTCTATTCTCGGGAGGGGTGGCTAGAGGGTGTCTCATGACTTGAATATCTAGTCCAAGTGCTGGGTCTTTAATGATTTCAGATTGCTTTCATATAACCTCATGACTACACTATTGGTCAGTATTTTTCTTGGTGTTATTTTATATGTGAAGAAAGAGATTCAGAAAAAGTTAAGTAACTTTCCCAAGGCCACTCAGTAGGTGTCTGGACCCAGAATGGAAGCATATTGGCCAGACCCCGAAGGCTTTGAGCTTCATATTATCTCTCTCTTCCTCCCACCAGGGCAAGTAGGATGAAAAAGACAGACTTGGTCACCACACTCTAGAAGGACATTAAACAATACAAAATAAAACTCATTATTATTTCGCTTCCCTGGGGGTGGTCATTAGGGATCTCATTATTCCATTAGCGGCACCAGCTACATCACAGTCAGGAAATGTTTAGGTCAATCTGAGGATAATGGGTTCACTAAGGCCCACCAAGGACACGTGGTGTAACCTTCTCAGACCTCCTCGTGGTGGCCACTGGAGGACAACCATGAGCTCCCACGCAAGTTCTCCTCAGTACGTTCCCCCACGGCTAAGGCACACACTGGCACAGGGAATCTCACACCCATTAAACCAGGTAAGATTTGTGGAAGGAGCTCAGGTACATGTGAGTTCTCAAACTTCAGTTTCTTCAGTCCTCAATTATCACTTGTTACATATTTACTGAGTATGAACCATTGTTATGGAATGAACTGTGTCTGCCCAAATTCATGTGTTGAAGGGCTAACTCCCATTGTGACTCTATGTGGAGACGAGGCTTTTAAGGAGGCAGTTAATATTAAATGAGGTCCTAAGTGTGCCATCATAAGCCAATAGTATTGCTGGATTTATAAGGAGAGAGAGAGAGAGAGAGAGAGGAGAGTCCTCCCACCATGTGAGGATGCAGATGGAAGGTGACCCTCTGCAAGCCAGAAAGAGGCGTGGCCAAGAACCACACCTGCCAGCACCCTGTCTCAGACTTCTCAGCCTCTGGGGCCGTGAGAAAATAAATCTGTTGTCTAAGCCACCTTGTCTGTGGTATTTTGTAGTCGCAGCCCTAGCAGACAGAGGCAACTGTCTCCTAGGGACTATAATACTGCTGTGCTCCTAAAATGCTGAACTTCACACCTGGGAAACACCACAGCCCCGAGAGAACAGCTTTTCTGCACCTGCTGGTAACACAAAGCCACATCAGACTGCAGTGCTGCCAGGCTCTGCCAGCTGGGGGACAGCCTGGCCCATGACACCCACATTCTCACCTTCCTCTCTCCTGTCTCCCCTCCCATCTGCATCCTCTGTGCTCCCACACTGTGTGGGACCCAACCAGCCACTTGTCACTATTTATGTCCACTCCCAGGACACTGCCGCCTCCATCTGCTCATCTGCATTCATGCCTGTCTCTTCACCGGCCCCTGCGCCGCCTTGATTCCCAGGTGTATGGACCGTAGAACTGCAGCGCGCTTGACAGGACCGGCTCTGGGGTCAGGTGCCAAGATCGGGATCCCAGCTGTGTCCTTGCTGAGGTTCCTACCTCTAAGCCTCAGCTGCCACACCTGTGAAATGGACGTGCTAATAGTGCTCACCAGCGCCTGTGGAGAAACGTACAGACGACGGAGGAGAGAGTCCACGAATGGGTTCTAAGACCGCCAGAAAAGGTCAGTTTTGACAGCGCTCGGCCGAGCCCAGCCCAGTGAAGA
>VSMD01010157.1:0-28925 GCA_008750895.1 Mirza zaza
CCCCGGCCCCTGGTAACCACCGTCCCACTGTCTGTTTCTAGGAGAGTGACTTCCTCAGAGCCCACGTGGAAGTGAGACCACAGAGCGTTTGTTTTCATCTCTGTCTTAAGTTCCCGGAAGGAGCAGCCACGGACGCTGGAATGAGAGCGTGTGACGTGTCTACGTCCGCGGACGTCTCTCGCAAGCGACCCCCAGGCCGAGCCTAAGCAGGGAAGACAGGAACAGGGACCAATGACAAGAGGCTCATGTGTGACCCACCACTGAGACATCCTCTGGCCTTTAGGTAGGTGGAAACACGTCCCTTCGTCTCTGTGGCATTCCCGGGCCGTTTTATCACATCCTGTAGGTGGAAAGGCTTGGTCACATAAAAGAGGAGAGATTCCCCATCTGTCATAGAGTCCTGGCTGAAAGCCCTAGAACAAAAGACAGGGAAACAAGAAGAAAGCCTTTATTCAATGGAGATTTTACCAGGCAGACTTCAGAAACGAAGACACAAAGAAACAGGGAAACAGTGCGCGTTGGTGCCCAGTGTGGTGTAGAGCAGACTGCCGTGCAGAAGTGCAACCGGATGCAGGGCATCTGATAAATCGGGAATATCAGAGGAAGATTGGAGAGTTCTTCAGAGGGGAAGGGTGGCAGAAATTCAGACGTTGTGATATTTTCCTGGGTGCCAAGGTGCCATGTTTTTGGGGCAGTGCGTCCTGGACCCCAGCCGTGGGGAAAATCGATCCGTGGCCTCTGGTTTTAGCCTTCACAGCTGTAGTGTTTAGGGAGCAAAGAGGAAGCAGATACCCGTTGGGCACTGCCCGGGCGCCCTTCTCAGATCCAAGCCCTTCCGAACACAGATGTTGTCAGGTGTCCCCAAGCCACCAGGCTGCAGGAGAGAGACACCCCGTTTGACATCCTTCTCCTAGATCTTTACAGACAGGGGAGGCTGCTGGAAGCAACTTGGGGGCCCATCCAAGGAACCCCTGCACCCCGTCTCTGCAGCCCATCCCAGCCTTCTCGACAGCAGCTTGTCCTTCCAGCCCCCGGCCCCTCCCTCGAGTAACAGAACACGGGCTCACCCAAGTCGTGAGGTCTGGTCCGCGTGCCCTGCCGTGCAGGTGCCTCATCTTGTGGGCTGAGGGCGTCTCCCTGTCTTCCCAGATTCTTCATCGTGCAACAGCCCAGTTGCAGCTTCTCAGCTCGGTGGGTCCCGAGTCAAGAGCGCGCTGCCAAATGCACGCCGGCTTCCGGGGCTGCAAAATGCCCCATGGGATGCCGGGACTTGGCACACCGGGTTTCCCCGAAAACAAGACAGGGTCTTCTATTTATTTTTCCTCAAGAAGACACCCTGGTAGGGCTTATTTTCAGGGGGTGTGTTATTTTTTTTTAAGTATGGTGCAACCATCTACATTTATTCAAATAGAGTGAAGTCGTCGTCTTCTGGAACATCATCCTCACTCTCCAGACCCCAGATCCCATCCTGAATGTCTTGCGACTCTATTACCTTTAGAACCCCCGGCCCCGATCTCTCCTGTGGAGCACTAGAGCTCTCACGGGGCGGATGAGAAGGGCTGCTCGTGTTCTTTCCCGCTCCGCGACGACACGCTCGGGTTGTGCAGACGCGCTGTGCAGCCACGCCCGTCACTAGGGCTGATTTTCGGGGTGGGGCTTCTATTGCGCATGTGCTTAGACATCCTGCCGGGGCTTGTTTTATAGGTAGGTCTTATTTTCGGGGAAACACAATAATCGCAGGTTGATATTGCCGGAGCCGTGGGCCCCGCCGGGAGATGGATCTCTGGCAGAGAGCATGAGACTCCGAAATAGAAAGAACTTTTCAACTCACTGGGAAGAAATCCCCAAGGCTGACGTCATCCTGGGTTAGGCAGTGGCCCCTGACAAACTTGAGCGTTAAACATGCAGATCCAGATCGGTGCCCGGTTGTCTAGAGAAGATCCAAAAAAAAAAAAAAAGAAAAAAAAAAAGCCAGGGCAGAGTAGAAGCAGGGTCAGGGCTCCAGAAAATAGGCGAGTGTGAAAAATCTGGTTACGCTGAGTCTCTGGGAGACCCTTTAAATCTATGCTCCTAAGGGGGTTAGCTCCAGTGTTTTTTCTTGGCCGCGTAATACTCAGCACGCTTGAGCTAGAGCTCCCCCAGGCCCTCCGAGTGGCTCCCCAAGCTCTGCAAATGGACTTCTTTGCTTCTGAGAACCATCTGCTGCTCAGAAGGCCTCTTTTCCTCTTTTATCTAACGTCCTTTTAAGATTTTCTGCAAAAATGGGTTGCCTCACCAAATTCAGGGACCTTCCGATAGGTGATTCAACACACTGTTTTGTTTGTGAAACGGTGCTGGCAGACACAAAGTTCGTTTCTCTGCAGTGATGTAACAGCAAATGGCCCTGGCATTCTCACACCCCCAGGACAGAACTGGACAGTGATCAACAAAAGTCTCCATCTTGCTGATGTATTCCCTCCCCCCTCCTCACATTGAGGGCCACGTGTCCGAGGTGGCCACAACGGAGAGACAGGAGGATTAGGCAGGTGTCCAGGTAATTAGATCCATGCAGAGAAATCGAGCACATAGCTGAGGCTGGAAACTCCGTTTTTGGCTGTTAGCTTATTCATCAAAGCAGCCCGGTGCTGTTGGTAACTGTGCATAGTTACGCAAACTCCCAAAGCGTTCTGTGAGCAGTAACGGGTTTGGAAAGGGAAAAGGTCACTCTTATGTTTTAAAAATGCAGTTTTGGCGGGGCGCGGTGGCTCACGCCTGTCATCCTAGCACTCTGGGAGGCCGAGGCGGGCGGATCGCTCGAGGTCAGGAGTTCGAAACCAGCCTGAGCGAGAGCGAGACCCCGTCTCTACTAAAAACAGAAAAGAATTAGCTGGACAACTAATATATATAGAAAAAATCAGCCGGGCATGGTGGCGCACGCCTGTAGTCCCAGCTACTCGGGAGGCTGAGGCAGGAGGATCGCTTGAGCCCAGGAGTCTGAGGTTGCTGTGAGCGAGGCTGACGCCACGGCACTCACTCTAGCCCGGGCGACAGAGTGAGACTCCGTCTCAAAAAAAAAAAAAAAAAAAATGCAGTTTTAAAGATCTGGAACTGCACGTTTTAACCCACAAGGCACTTGGAGCAGCCAGACTCGTGGAGGTGGGAACTAGAATACAGCGGTCTCCAGCAGATTAAGGGAGTGAACAAGGGGAAGTTGTTTTTTAACGAGAACGGAGTTGCAGTTTGGGTATGATAAACAAAAAAAAAAAAAAATTCTGGATTTGGACGGTGGGGATGAATGTACCACAATGCAGATACGTGTAGGACCACAGACCTTTAAAATCCTTTAAAATGCTTGAAGTGTTTACGTTGCGGGTAATTTTGCCACAGCTGAAAGGAACAGCAGTCAGAGAGTTCCAGTTCAAACTGTGCAAGGCTAGTTTGTGATTTAGTGGGCAGTCCCTGGAAGGAAGAAGCTGAACTCCTCTCTGGCAGAGGTGGGCTGGAATTGGCCCTGAGTTCAAGCACGGCCGCGGTGAGGTGCGGACCAGGGGCAGAGAGAAGCCACGCCCGCCACGGAGACAGAGTTTGCAAAGCCCTGTGGGGCACACCCGGGATCGCAGCGTGTCTCTCCACCAAATGAACGGATTATCGCTCTCCCAGCCCCGGGAGGATTGAGGACAAGGGGCCTCCTAATTGGAAGACAGCGTTCCGGAGGCAGGGGCCAGCTCGAGCCGACGGTTAAAAATAGAGACAGAGCAGGCACTGCTGCCGAAAGCCCGGCCCCCAGGGGAGATGGCAGGCAGGGGCTTTTTGAACCTGACGCCAATTTACGTTGGCTTTTAAGGGATGATTTGAGCATTCCTACTGTTCTGATTTTTTTTTTTAAAGGCTTATATGTGCTTTTTTTAAAAAAAAAAAAAAAAAAAAAAAAAAAAGAGAGAGAGAGATCAAATGCCGTGAAACTATGATGACTCGATGCTGTTTTGACTGAGCACGGAGTGTAGCCCGTCATTTCACCAACCAAGCAGGATGTTGTCGTCCGTGTGTCTGGACATCTTGCCGAAGTCGTGAGACACCTGTCGGATCTCAGGGGTGCCTGGGGACAGGGCAGATGCTAGGATTTCGGAGGCATGGACTGCGCAGGAAAGTGTTGGGATAAGCAGGATTCGGACACCGTCCTGAAATGTCCGTGCCCTGGTGTACACTCCTCATGGAATCCCCGGCCCTTCAGTGTGAGCAGGGCAGGGCTGTATGACAGGTGTCCCTCCTTGCCTACGTTGCTAGTCATCCCGCTTTGGGTTAATCAAAGGGAGATTGTCCCGGGTGGGCCTCACCTAATCAGAAGAGTCCTTTGAAGCAAGGTGAAGGCAACAGACAGATGCTTCCTCGGTGGCTTCAAAGAGAAGATAAACCACAATATCAAAAGAGAAAACTATCATTTGGGGATGTAGGGCAAGAACCTGAGGGCAGCCTCTAAGAACCGAGAGTGATCTGGCAAGAAAGTGGGGACCTCAGTCTCACGACCTCAGGAAAGTGAATTCCGCCCAAAACAAGAATGAGCCCAGAAGCATCTCAGAGCTGTAAGTCCGGGCTGATTCCCTGGGGGCATGTTCTCGAGACCCTGAGCCGGAGAACTCAGCTGGCAGAGAGTGCTTAGACACCTGTCCCATAGTTACTGCGAGATAATGTCAATATGTCTGTCTGGATTTAAGCTGCTACGGTTTAGAGATGTTTGTTATGCAGCAACAGCTGACTGTAACAGCAGCCAAGGATTGGGCAGAACTGAGGTGGAAGAGGATATGAAGGAAAGGATGAGGATTCTGTGTCATGGGATCCATGTAGACCAATGCCAAGATTCAATAGATTTGGGGATGTTTGTTATGCAGCAACAGCTGACTGTAACAGCAGCCAAGGATGGGCAGAACTGAGGTGGAAGAGGATATGAAGGAAAGGATGAGGATTCTGTGTCATGGGATCCATGTAGACCAATGCCAAGATTCAAGTAGATTTGGGGATGTTTGTTATGCAGCAACAGCTGACTGTAACAGCAGCCAAGGATGGGCAGAACTGAGGTGGAAGAGGATGTGAAGGAAAGGATGAGCGTTCCGTGTCGTGGGATCCACGCAGACCAATGCCAGGATTTAAGTAGGTGTCCTGAGGAGCTGATCAATGTCCACGTGGGTCAAATGAGTAGAACGTTGGGTCATGTCCATTTACGAAACTTGTTTTTATGGGGACCAGAGCCAATGCACAGGAGTGTGGGGCACAGGTCTCAGCCTTGAGGTGCTGAACGTTGGCAGCAGTGATCTAAATCCCATGAGAGTGAACCAGCTCCAGGGCAGGGAAGGGTTGGGATGTGGGTAGGTTGGAAAAATCATGGGGAAATGCATATTCTATGAATAGGATAAATACACGTATAGGATATATATGCAGAATACAGACACAGAATATAGAGAGACTGTGTGTGTGTGATTTACAAGCTTTATGAGATTCAGAGGAAATCGAAATAGTCTATCATAGAGAAAATAAACCACCTGAGATAAAAATGGTTCCGCACAAAATACGAAAACATAACTGCTGAGTTTAAAATACGGATGTGGGCAGCTTGCACTGTCAGAAATCAAATTTGGAAGAAGGAGAAAAACCGACTAGGAACAAATTGTTTTCCAGCATGCCGAGCACAAAATGCTGGGAGGAAAAAGAGACCAATTTAGAGGCATTGAGCAAACTCCCCAAAGCTAACTTGCGAGAGATCAGTGTTCCTACCAAGGAGAATGAGGTAGAAGCAAGAATTATAGAAGTGGCAGGAGATAAGCATTGTAAGCCCAATAAATTTTCAGAAAAATGGTTGCATGCTGAGTTCTCAGTGAAAACTTAACAGAGAATCAATGCTAGACATACTCTGATAGAACTGTAAAACAAGAAAAAAATAAAAATAAAGAAAACTTTACAACTACTCATGGGCAAAAAAAAACGACGTAAGAACCCATAATAGTTCAGATTCATTTTATCTCAGACACAAGAAAAGACAGAGCAATACTGAGTTCCCAAGTATTAACAGGAGGAAGAAGTCACTATCAGGAATTTTTTTAGTGCGATCATGGTAGACCCTATGTGTCTTCAAAATATTGTTAAAATGACTAAATATAAGTTATACGATTAACTATATTTCACTCAGTCATGGTGCAGTTTTGCAAACACAGCTGGTGGACAATAAATGACTTTCTAAGTAAATGAATGAACCCTGCAGTGGATGGATTAATCCTCTAAATCAAATAATTTTTGTCACAGTTGATTACGGCATTCAGAGTAGTTAGAAAAGCGTAAAGAGGGCTGATTCTTAATCCACACTTCAAATAGTGTCGAAAACCGAAAGCAAAACAGATTATGATTTTTAAAAGTCTTCCAAAATTCAGGTCACAGCTAACTCGCCCTTTCCTTCAACTCTATCAAGCCATGGAACAGGAACGAAATATCTTTAATAGGATTTTCGAACGGTGACTAAATAATTTGCATGTTTCCCTCAGAGGGACAAAACCAAAATTAGTTGATTTTAATGTGTTTGATATTTTCCTCCTTGGATTAGCACCCCATCATTACGGGGAGAGTCTCTCTACATTGCAATTTAGAATTGAAGACTTCTTTTAATAATTAAAATACTTTCTAAAAATCCCCTTCACTGGCATATGCTACAAAAAAAAAAAAAAAAATTTGGTTGGGAGAGAGACCTCTCTAAGGAGGGATAGTTTAAGAATTAGACACTCGCGAGTCTGCTGAAATGTTCATCTTCTATAATTTCAGGAAATCAAGATTGTTCCTTTACTTTATGGACGAACCCCATTTAATACCTAGAATATTGGGGTGAGACGAATTCACAAACTCCAACACATTCATGCTTAAGGCGTAGGTGAATCTCATCCTAGGACCGTGATTTGTGTGTGTGTGTTTGTGTGTGTGAGAGAGAGAGAGAGACAGAGACAGAGAGAGATTTGAATATCAGAGAGAGAGGGACAGAGAAAGAGAGAGAGGTGCATTCCACAAGCTACTTAGTGGGAAAAAATTCTTAACTTCTACTTTGCCCTACAGACTTGGGGGTATATAATAGGCGATTCCCTGCCATGCTAATGAGGCTGAACACCCTTTGCCGTGGTTCCTCTGCAACTCAAGCTTCAACCAAGGAGCTTCCTTAAGCCGTGCTGGCCTGTGTCCGCACAGGACTCCGACCAGGAGGGGGGTCCTGAACGTGGGGGCTGCCTGAAGCCCGTTCGATTCCGAGCCCCAGCTGGGTCGGGAGCAGTTCGGTCTGTCCGCCCTGCTGGACGGGCACCGTCGAGGACTTGAAAATGAGAGTGGACCTGATACGATAAAAGACGAGAGCGTTTGCTGAGTTGTCACGAGTTAAACTCTCTGCCTGCTGGGGGCGCAGCGCATGTCTTAACTTGCGGCATCTCCGCTATAGCCCGGGAAGGAAGGCACTCTGCAGGCTGCTGTTTTTAAGTGAGGAAACCCGGGCTCAGAGCTTGAGTGATACCTACAAAGTCAGATGGTCAGTAAGTGTGGAAGAGTCTCGAGGAGAAATCAGTGTCAGGGCAAGGAAAAAGAAATTACTTGTATTTAAGTGTCGGAGCTAATAGTTAAAAACACAGTCACAATCCGTTGGGAAAACCATAAGGTCCGGAATTTTAGAGCTGCCCCCTTCTAGAATAGGAATTATATTATCCAGAATCCCTGGTGGAGGGCTGACTTAGTCTGTTCAGGCTGCTAAAACCAAATGCCATAGACTGAGCAGCTTATAAACAACAGATGTTTATTGCCCACAGCTCTAGAGGCTGGAAGAGCGAGATCCCGGCGTGGCAGGGGCTGTGTCTGGCAGGGACTCCCCTCCTGGTTCACAGACGGCGCCTTCTCGCCGTGTCCTCACGTGGTGGGAGGGGCGAGGGGGCTCTCTGGGGACCCTTTTATTATAAGGACCCTGATCCCATCCGTGAGGCTCCACCCTCAGGACCTCATCACCTTCCAAAGGCCCCACCCGCTAACACCACTAACTTGGGGGTGAGGATTTTGACATACGAATTTTGGGAGGTACACAAACATTCAGACCATGGCAACGGCCACCTGGCTTGTGTGAAAGTCCCCCAAATGAGGAACCAGAACCGTGTATAGTAGCCAGGGTTCTTACTTGATTGATATCCGACTCTTGTATCTTATACCGAGACATAACAGTACTAATAGCAGTAGCAGCAGTAGTGATGGCAGCTGTAATAATAGTAGTTGTAACAGTAGTAGTATTTGCTGTTATCGTAGGAGCAAACAGTTATAATAGTGGTATGGTTTCTGTAGCAGTCACAGCAATAGTGGTGATCGTTGTAGTCATAGTAACAATAACTGCAGTATTTGTAGTAGCAGCAGTGGTAGTTGCAGCACGACTAGTAGTGGTGGTTATAGAAGTTGCTGTCAAAGCTGTAGTAATGGCAGTTTTAGTAGTAGTTGTAGCAGCAGCAATGATTGTAGTAGCAGTATAGCAGTATTAGTGGCGGTGATTATAGTTGCAGTAATAATGGTGATAGCAGTACTAATTGTTGCAGTGATAGTACTTATAGTGGTGTCTATATCAGTGGTGGTACCAGCACCAACAGTCCCGTGCACGGTCCTCACCAAGCGTCGGGGGCTGCTGTGCACACACATCTCAGCCCACCTGTGAACTCAGGCAGTCCACGCCGTGGCTTCGTGTGTAGCTATGGCAACACCCCAAAGAGGCTGCCCGCGCTCACTCCGCTGCTGGGTGGTACAGTCTCACCTCTGTATCTTCTGTCCTTTAAGATACAAGCTGAGAAGATATAAAGCTCAGATACCAGGCTTAGAAGACATAAAGAATTAAAAAGGCATTGTGCAAAAATAAAAAGTGGAAAAAAAAAAAAAAAAGGTATTTTTCTGGCCCTCCAAGAATTCTGTAACATTGAGATTTTAATGTGAGGTCTGGGAGAGATGGGGCCAGAGATAGTCTTAAAAGACGTCGTGTGCGTTCAAAATCAGGGGCAGCACATCTGCATCTGTGTCTGTAATTTTTTTTTTCCAGGAAGAAGTTCTGTAGTTTTGTTTTTTGGTTATTTATTTATTTATTTATTTTCGAGCCAGAGTTTCACTCTGTTGCCCGGGCTAGAGTGAGTGCCGTGGCGTCAGCCTCTCTCACAGCAACCTCAAACTCCCGGGCTCAAGCGATCCTCCTGCCTCAGCCTCCCGAGTAGCTGGGACTACAGGCATGAGCCACCATGCCCGGCTAAGTTTTTCTATATACTTTTAGTTGTCCAGCTAATTTCTTTCTATTTTATACTAGAGACACGGTCTCGCTCTTGCCCAGGCTGGTCTCAAACTCCTGACCTTGAGCGATCCTCCCGCCTTGGCCTCCCAGATTTCTAGGATGACAGGCGTGAGCCACCGCGCCTGCCTGTTCTGCGACTGAGATCTTTGCTTCGGAGGAGCATTAAAACCGTGGAGAAAATGGTTAAACAGATGGGCGGTGTAGGAGACTCAGTTTCCCCTCGCCCTCCCGAGGGGCCAGGGGCTGCCAAAGGGCCAAAGCCGTCCCTACTGTGGAGAGACCTCTTATCCAAATGGCATCTCAGGGCATCTTCCAGCTCCTTCTCTGCGGACCTTGGGGATTCGCCCGCAGCCACTCCGGCCCGGGAGTCCTGGAGGAGAATGCGTCCTGTGGGCGGGCTGGCTCCACACGGTCCCGGCCCACGTCTGGGGGAGCTGAGCCGTCCACAGGCTTGTGTTTTGCCTGGCGTGTGCCCGGTGCCTCCTGAAAGCTTCGTGGCCTTTCTCTGTCCTTTATTTTTTTATTATTATTAAAGGCATATAAATCCAGATACATTTATTTATCTATTTTTACTTTATTTACTTATTTCTTTAACTTTTCAAAATTTCAGCATGTTACGGGGATACAGATGTTTAGGTTACACATATTGCCTTTGCCCCACCCGAGTCAGAGCTTCAAGCGTGTCCATGCCCCAGACGCTGAGCACGGCACCCATTAGGTGTGAACATGCCCGTCCCCTCCTCCCCTCTCCCACCTGCCCAGTGCTCTGTGAATGTTATCTCCATAGGTGCACTTAAGTGTTGGCCAGTTAACACCAATCGCTACTTGTTTTAGAACACGCGTCCTCAAACTATGGCCCGTGGGCGGGCCACATGCGGGTGTTTTTGCCCGTTTGTTTTTTTACTTCAAAATAAGATGTGTGCAGTGTGCACAGGAATTTGTTCATAGCTTTTGTAAAACTATAGTCCGGCCCTCCAACAGTCTGAGGGACAGTGAACTGGACCCCTGTTTAAAAAGTTTGAGGAGCCCTGTTTTAGAACAACCCATGAGGGAGTTTTCACCTTCCCTGAGCACCTTCAACTTCAGGGACATCTCAGTCATTATTGTGCTTGGATTTATGCACTTACGTTTTGCCTGGCGTTATTAGTAGATATGTATGTTTGCAGAACATGCACACATGTACACACATATACATACCCCCATACGCATACAACACACACATATGCACAAACATACTAATATATTTTACATCTGCTAAACGGAGAGTTTGCTTCAACCCATTTTGTAATATGTATGAGCAAACAATTTTTCTTCACTGCTGAGATTAGTTTGTTCCTAACCACTATTAGCTCTGACCTTGGACTAGGTGCTCTGCTGTAGAGTCCCAAATTTGCTTGCCTGGCCAAGGTTCCCTTTTTTTTTTTTTTTTTTTTTTGAGATATCATCTCGCTCTATCACTCAGGCCGGAGTGCTGTGGCGTCATCATAGCTCCCAGCAACCTCCAACTCCTGGGCTCAAGCGATCCACCTGCCTCAGCCTCCCCAGTAGCTGGGACTACAGGTGCCACCACCACGCCGGGCTGATTTTTCTATTTTTAGTAGAGACAGGATCTCACTCTTGCTCAGGCTGGTCTCAAACTCCTGAGCTCAAGAGATCCTCCCACCTCAGCCTTCCACAGTACTGGGATTACAGGCGTGAGCCACCGTACCTGGCCTGATAGCTATTTAATGGTGTGTTACTTTGTCTAGAGTATTATAAACATTTAAAAATATTTTGTACGTTATGATGTTTTAACATCTTGAAAAAAAAAAACCTTTCTGGCTGGGGTAAAAATGCTGCTCCTGGGACCAGCCAATTTAATTCTTAGAGTTAACAAGGGGCCTAGGCTAAACTCTGATGTGTAACGAACCAATGAAGCTTTTCTATCTGGCCTGTGCATTCAGGAGGCAACATTCCTCTGCCTTGAGCATCCCTGGACCATGTGCCAGGCACCTGGGGACCACCTGTCCTGCCCAAAGCCCCCTGGCACTAGTCAAACTAGCCCATCCTAAACTGTTCACTCTGCTCTTTCTCGCCTTTCCTGGAAACCCTAAGAAAGGCCGTGGCCTCAATCGTCCCCTGCCTCCTGCCCACCTGGTGTCTTCCCCATGTGGCCCTGTGTGGCCTGCCTGGCAACTTGTGAGTCCAGTACCTGTGAGTCCAGTACGCTTTGCTTTCTCTCGAGCCTCCTCTCTGTCTCCTGTTGTGGGCACACCCGCCTGACCATCTCGTAGAAGAATTACAGAAAAAGTATAGTCGATCACCCTGCAAGAGACAGCAGGGCCGTATCCTCAGGGCATAACACCACTTGACATTGTCGTCACTATGGTGTCTGCTGAATGAATGAAAGGAGTGATGGGCAGATGGATGGATGGATAGATGGATGGATGGATGGATAGATGGATGGATGGGTGGATGGATGGATGGGTGGGTGGATGGATGGATGGATGGATGGATGGATGGATGGATGGATGGGTGGGTGGATGGATGGATGGATGGATGGATGGATAGATGGATGGATGGGTGGATGAATGGATGGATGGGTGGGTGGATGGATGGGTAGATGGATGGATGGATGGATGGGTGGGTGTGTGGATGGATGGATGGGTAGATGGATGGATGGATGAGTGGATGGATGAATGGATGGGTGGGTAGATGGGTAGATGAATGAATGGATGGGTGGATGGATGGATGGGTGGATGCATGGATGGATTTCGTAAGCCTCCAAAATCTCCTGAGAAGGTGAGGGAGGTACTTGCATGAAGGTGAATTAGTTCTTCCAGATTTCTTCCTTCCAACTGCTTCAAGGAAACTTCCTACGAATGAGATTTCTGGAAGGAGGTGGGGAGTCTGACATGTAATTTGAAACATCATGATGTATACAGAGGGTATTGTCAGCAACAAAGTAAAGGAACTTTAGCTGGGCGTGGTGGCTCACGCTTATAATCCTAGCACTTTGGGAGGCTGAGTTGGGAGGATCGCTTGAGTCCAGGAGTTCGACACCAGCCTGGGCAACATGGTGAGACCCCTTCAATAACACAGTCAGATACTATCTGTATAAAAAATAGAAAAAATTAGCTAGGCATAGCAGTACATGACTGTAGTCCCAGGTAATGAGGAGGCTGAGGCAGGAGGATCCCTTGAGCCCAGGAGTTTGAGGCTGCAGTGAGCTATGATGACACCATTGCACTCCAGCCAGGGTGACAGAGCGAGACTCTGTCTCCAATACATACATACACACATACATACATACACACATACATACATAAAACAAACAGCTATCAAGGTGCATCTAGTGAGTTTTAAGTAGTTGCAACTTTCTTGTGCATGGACCTTGCATTATTAGTGAGGGTTCTCCAGAGAACCAGAACCAATGTGTGTGTGTGCGTGTGTACATGTGTGTGTACATGTGTGTGTACGTGTGCGTGTGTGCACGTTCCACATAAGGATGTCTCGGTCAACGGCAGACGGCATATATTATGCAACGACAGTCCCATGAGATAATATCAGGTATATAAAATACCCTGTTGCCTAGTGACGCCGCTGAACCTGTGTGGGCCTAGGCTAACGTCTATGTTTCTGTATTAATTTTTAACAAAAAAAAAAATTTTAAAGTAGAAAATAAATTTAAAAGTCTTAAAAATAGAAAAAAGCTTATAAAATAAGGACATAAAGAATAATACTTAATATTGTGTTGCATATTCATGTAAGTGGACCCATGTCATTCAAACTCATGTGATTCAAGGGTCAACTGTATGTTTGTGTACGTATATGTGCATGTGTCTGTGAATATATATATATATATAGAGAGAGAGATTTATTTTAACAAATTGGCTCATGCTGTTATAGAGACTGGCAAGTCCAAAATCCACAGGGTGGACCAGCAGGCTGCAGACTTGGAAAACAGCTGACGTTGTGTGTGAAGTGTGAACATCATCTGCTGGCAGAATGCCCTCTTGCTCTGGGGAAGCTCAGCTTTTTTTGGTTCTATGAAGACCTTTAAACAGTTGGATGAGGTCCACTCACAGGAGGGACAGCCTGCTTTACTCAGAGTTCACCAATTTAAATGTTAATCTCATCCAAAAACACCATCCAAGAAACCCCCAGAAAAATGTCTGACCGCGTACGTACGCAGGCGCCATGTCCCGGCCATATGAACACACAAAATTAACCATCGCAGACCTGCGACAAAATGCCTGGAGACTTGGCAGGAGCTGGTTTTGGGGATCCAGGGCCCTTCAAGTGGAAACTTCCTTCGTCTGCCTCCTCACCCACCAAGACCAAGCTTCATTGTTCGGATATTGCTTGCCAAGAAAAAAAAAAATGCCCAAATCGGTAAAATTCCAACGACTTCCTGCCTCACTGACCTGGCATTTGATAGTTGCCCAAAGATGCAAGCATCACTATGTTTCCTGTATCCTAGTGTATCCAAGGACAAGCTTCTGTAGAAAGTCTGGAAAATATGACACAGCCCGAGTGCGTTTGGTGGCGAACAACGTATTATTTTTTTATGGGTTGTTTTTGTAGAAACAACACTAGATGTCAGAGACCAGGGCTTCTCAAACGTTAGTATGCACACGATTCTCTGGAGGTCTTATGAAAATACAGATCTTGGAGAGGGGCTGAGATTTCTGCATGTCTAGCAAGCTCCCAGGTGAGGCTGATACTTCCGGTCTAGGTGTAGAGACCACGTTCTGAACGTCTGTGGTAGACCTCACCCTCGGAAACCTGGGGCCAGGCTGCACCAGGCACAGACAGGTCTTCTGATTTCTGGCTTCTGCGGGGCATCTTTTCCCAAGCTTTCATACCATCCAAGTAATGTGTGGCCCACACACCTGGAGGCCAGGATGTGGCCACCCACGGCGTCTTCTGGGCTGTTAGTTTTGTGTAATGAGGCAATAAGCACAGCTCATAAACCCCATGAGATAACAGCATGGCCAGCCTGTGCACATTCCCAAGGTTTTGCCAAAAATAGTCACCCTCATTAAGACACTTTCATGTCGCAGCATGAACAGTCAACTTGTAAGCTAGGCAGGTTGGAGACAGAGCCCAGGTAAACAGGCTGCCACCTGCCATCAACGTCCAGACGCACAAAACCAGGAATGACGCCCGCCAGGACCATGTTCAGAACCAGCCAAAGGGCCCATGGCATGCTCACTCTTGTCACACTTCCCTGCCTTTTGTCCGTTGTGGGGGCCAGTTATCAGGTACGTGTCCCCTGGTACTAAAGTTCCCGGTACTGAAGACTGGTTACTGGTGCCGCATCGAAGGAGCAAATGAGCAGACCAGGCAGATGCAAGTGGGCAAAGTCCCCAAGTTTATTCAAGCATAGAACATTCCAGAGAAGGAACAGGTCAACCCCAGTGAGTGGAAGAGACCCTGAGTTTAAAGACAGAGTGTAGAAAGTACAGCGCGCTCTCCAAGTCAGTAGAGAGCGGACTGCTCCAATGAGGATCAGCGTCGCCCCAGGGTCAGGCTCTGTTTTTATACTAATCCCTAATAATACATTAAGTGAGGGGGTGGAATATTCATGAATTTTCTTGGAAAGGGGCGGAGAATTCCTGGAACTGGGAACCCTCACCGTTTTTAACCGTGTAAGGCAGTTTCCGGGGGTTGCCATGGTATTTGTGAGCTATCATGGGTGTGAGTTTGACTGTGTCAATGAGGGTGGGTCACTTGAGTTTACTGTCACCTTGTTTGTGCTCACGCTCCAGAGACCCTGTTTGGTGGCCTTGGTCATGTCTCCACGTTGTGGCCTTCCTGCCTCTTTCTGGTTGGTCAGTGCTTGGAGACCCCCTGTTGCAGACCAGACCCCTGTCCAGTCCTTGGGAGTCCCCTGGACATGCCACCTGTCCCCCCTTGGAAGCCCCTCTGGTCAGCTTGTTACTGTAGATGGAGCATCTCCTAGTGCTGCCTGCCCGTCAGTGACACCCCCAGACATGGCACCTGCTCCCCTTCCTACTCATCCCAGCCTAAGACTTTGCAGAACCATTCCACAGCCTCAGTCCTGATGGGGAGGCGCAGAAGGGAAACTGAGGCCCTGACTGATTGCTCGGACTCATGATCACATTTAAGGAAGGCACAAAATAAGGAATCAGAATTTGGTGTGCTTGCCTGGGCAGCTATCTCTGTTCCATGCACGGGCTCACGGCTTAACCCCAGAGACTGCAGCCCATATACCTGTGCAGGCACTGATAGCTTCCACGACCGTACAATTTATTCTGATTTCTATTTCTCAAGATGCCATTATAATATATATGATAATTATATTAGGCATCATTTTTATGAGCACCTGGTGGTCTTTGCATCTCTTTGGAATACCTGGGGGCTCCAGGCGTCCCTGGGCTTGTGGCTGCAGCGTCACTCCCGTCTCTGCCTCCTCCATCTGTCTCCACGTGGCTTCTCCTCTGCATTTGTGTCTCCTCTGCTGTCTCTCACGAGGACGCCTGTCACTGGGTTTAGGGAACTCTCTAATCCTGGATGCTCTCATCTCAAGATCCTTCACTAATTTCACCTGCAAAGATCTCTATTTTCAAATAAAGTCCCATTGAGAAGTTCTAGGAATCAGAACATGGACATCTCGTTTTGGGCGGACCACAGTTCCATCCACTACAATTGTATCCAGCTCCTTCCAGCGGCTGTAGAGGAGGCTCCTTCTTGTCTCTTCCAGCTCCCGGGGGCTCCAGGCGTCCCTGGGCTTGTGGCCGCAGCGTCACTCCCATCTCTGCCTCCTCTGTCTGTCTCCACGTGGCTCCTCCTCCACGTCTGCATCTCCTCTGCTGTCTCTTCTTCTTATAAGGACACGTGATTGCATTTGAAGTCCACCCACATAATTCAAGATAATCTCTCCATCTCAATATTCTTAGTGACATCTACCCAGAGTCTTTTTCCCAAATAAAGTGACATTCACTGATTCCAGGGACCCGACATGCCCGGTGGCTGTAATTTAGCCTTTCTTTTTCTTTTTTTTTTTTTTTTAATGGACACGTCATAATATTCTTATTCCATAGAACATGTAATTTGTAGAGCAAGACCCTGTATAATAGAAAGCCCGTTTGACATGTCAAGCTGAAAACAGAAAGCGTTCTGAATTGTTTTTCAGTTTATAAGACAATCCCTCTTTGAATAAGAATTCAGACTTATGAGGGGGGAGGGCATTGTTTGAAACCTTAAAATTTGTACCCCCATAATATGCTGAAATAAAAAAAAATAATAATAAAAAAATAAAAAGAGAGCTATCTTATGATTCAGCAATCTTGCTGCTAGGTATATAGTATATGTCCCAAAGAAAGGAAATCAGTATATCCAAGTGCTACTGGACGCCCATGTTTACTGCAGCACTATTCACAATAGCCACGATTTGGAATCAATCTAAGTTTCCATTAATGGATGAATGGATAAAGAAAATATGGTACATATACAAAATGGAACATTATTCAGCCAAAAAAAAAAAAAAAAAAAACAGAATGAAATCTTGTCATTTGCAACATCATGGGGAAAAAAAGGCGTTTTAAAAGTGTAACACTTCTAAAAAGGAAGGTCCTAATGAAAAGTGTCTTACTAAAATATTTGCAATTTGGGGTCTAGATTGGAAGCCCTGCAACGTTCCTGACCCTAAACGTGGAACTCGTCCTTCTGACATCTCCGTGCTGCCGTTGAGACATCTCTCTCGTCTCACTGCAGCGTCTCAGCCTCCTGCCCGTCAGCGGCTGTTGATATCTGGCTTCTGGGGACCTCCGTGCTGTGGGTTCTGTAGGTCATTGTTTGTATTTTGAATAGGAACTTTTTTAGGTCGTTTTATGAATTCATTGCTCTTCTCCTTTGAGGATCCTGGGTGTGGTGCCACGCTAACTAAGCGTCTGGTGTTCGAGAGAACCTTCTGAGATAGGTGCGGCATCCGTGAACACAGAGAGATCACGCACGCGGCACCGGACGGTGTGATGGGCCAGGTACCATCCTCTGAAGGTACCTTCACATCCACCCCGAAGCTGTGAGCGGGGCCTTATTTGGAATTCAGGTCTTTGCAGATGTTATCAGCTAAGATGAGGTTACCCTGGATTAGGGAGGTCCCTAAATGCAGTGACAGGTGTCCTCGTGAGAGACGGCAGAGGAGACACAGGCACAGAGGAGAAGCCACGTGGAGACAGACGGAGGAGGCAGAGACTGGAGACAGACGGAGGAGGCAGAGACTGGAGACAGACGGAGGAGGCAGAGGCGGGAGTGATGCTGTGGCCACAAGCCCAGGAACACCTGGAGCCCCCGGGAGCTGGGAGAGGCGGGAAGGAGCCTCCCCTGGAGCCCCCAGAGAACGAGATGACTTTTTACTTTATTGAATGGTGCCCCACAAAAAGACATGCCCATATCCTAACCCTTGAACCTGTGCATGGGACACTATTAAGAAACTTAAACCTTTGCTGATGCAGTTAGTTAAGGATTTCCAGATGAGATCAACCTGGATAGGGAGGTCCCTAAATGCAATGACGGGTGTCCTCGTGAGAGACGGCAGAGGGGACACGGACGCCGAGGAGAAGCCATGTGGAGACAGATGGAGGAGGCAGAGACGGGAGTGACGCTGTGGCCACAAGCCCAGGGACGCCTGGAGCCCCCGGGAGCCGGGAGAGGCGGGAAGGAGCCTCCCCTGGAGCCCGTGGAGGGAGCGCGGCCCCGAGACACCTTGATTTTGGAATTTTGGCCCCAGAGCTGAGAAGGAATAAGTGTCTGTTGCTTCACACCCCCTGGTCTACGGTCATTTGTCACGGCAGCCACAGGAAACTCACGCAGAACGTTTCAAGGGTCACTTTCTAACAAAGCCACGAGCAAGCCCAAAAAATTAGCAGCTATGAAGCGGGCCTCTTGCGGACACTGCTTAATAATTCTCAGCGGCGCCAGCGTTTAGGTGCTCAGAAGGAAAGCTCTCTTTGGCTGTCCTGCTAAACCGCTTTTCAAACTTACAATGGTAACAGGACAGCACCTGAGGCTACAAGCCTGGCAGCACACCCGGCAGCGGCCTGGGCAGAACTGTTTTTGCCACACAGTTGGATCCCGGACACGCAGCTCTCTGCGATCCCAGCTGAGCGCTGAATCTCTGAAAGATTGCCACGCTGAGGCTGCTGCGCTGCTTTCCAACGCTCCTCCTTTGTCCTTTCATCTCGGCGCACGATGAGTTCAAAGATGCCTGTGCGGCAGCTGCTGCCTCCTACCCGAACCCGAGCTCGTGTGTTGCTCTCTCTGTCCTTGCTCCTAAGCGTCGGTTTTGATTGATGCAACCGGAGTCAGGGTGAGCACGGAAGCCGGAGACGGCAGGCGGGGCCCCTCTGCACCTCAACTTGTGTCTCCTCCAACCCAGGCTGTTTGGGGGAGACCATCTAAGCCAGAGGCATCGGCAGATGTACGTGTTTGGGCAAGTTTGCTTTGCAGGAGTTTGCAGCGTGGTTTGCAAACAGCTAATGAAAAACCACGCCAGGAACTCACGGTGTGTGAGACACGATGCAGTGATTTCTCTTAGCACTGAGGAGCTGTTGATAGTCCCGAGAACTAACCACCTGGCTGCCTCCTCCTTACCTGCTAAGAAGCCAAGGAGAGGAGCAGGCACTTGGCTGGACCCAGCTGTGCCCACAAGCACATGCTGGTCTCGTGCTATTCAGCGCACGGAGCAGTGAGCTCTCGTCTCCTGCAGGAAACACACTTTCCGCTTGATTGGTGTGTTCTGTTCTTGATTGTGAAGGGTGCTCTTGAGAACAAGCAGGAGAAAACTGTTTTGACAACTCTCCCCATGCATAAATCACTCAGACGGTCAGGGACGCACAGCAATGAGGATGACTATGGGAACAAGAACCGGGCCAGGCGTGGTGGCTCACGCCTGTAATCTGAGCACTTTGGGAAGGCGAGGTAGGAGGATCGCTTGAGTCCAGGAGTCCAAGACCAGCCTGGGCAACATAGCAAGATCCCATCTCTACCAAAAATTAAAACATAGCCAGGTGTAGTGGCACGCACCTGTAGCCCCAGCTACTTGGGAGGCTGAGGCAGGAGGATCGCTTGAGCCTAGGAGTTTGAGGCTGCAGTGAGCTGTGATTGTGCCACTGCACTCTAGCCTGGGGGAGCAGAGCGAGACCTGTCTCTAAAAGAAAAAAAAATAAAATAAAAGAAACAAGAACCAGCACAGGTTGAGTGCTGACTGAGTACCAGGTGATGCACTAAGCTTTTGCAAGACTGTGTTGAGGAAGAAATGATGTGTCTACTCTTTAACAGGTGAAGAAATGAAAGTTTAGAGAGATTAAGTAAATAACTACCCTCCACTGGTTGAGTGTAGAGGTTGTCCTTCTAACTGAAAGATGCCAAAGTGACATTGTGTGGTCACCTGGTGACAATGATTACAGGAATTAGGGGTCTGTACCTATCTGCCTGCCTCCAAATCAAAGACAAGGCACAGCAGAATCAGTACCACTTGAAGCCCCATGGATGTTCTCTCTTCCTCCCTTCCTTGGTCCCAGAGACCCGGTTGGTCTTCCTAGGACTTTGGGTTCTACTGTGAACCCCAAAATCAAAACCACTGGAGGTCTCACTCTGATGGAAGAGACTCTGTTGGTGCTCTGGCCACATCCCCTGGGAATCCCTGGACCATTTCTGTGAGCAGTGGCTTACCTTCCCCGAAAGCCTTGCCTCTTTGTTGGAAGTCCATCCCCTGATGGGGAGAACCTGCCTCGTGTATTGGAGTGGCAAGCTGGAAGTTCAGGAAGGTCACATGCCCCCACCGGTTACTGATGGGCGTGGGGTGCCAATACCCACTCCTCGGCCAGGGTGACTCCCTGATGGGTATTTTCTGTTGTGTCCTAGAGCATCACCATGGGATTAAGCTCCAGTCACCCTCTGTGTAGCCAGCTTGATAACTCAGCCCTCATGGGCCGATTCTTCCTCCTGTGTAACCTCCCCCACCCCCAGCCTGGACTGAGCCCCTTCTCTTCCCAGTGCACCGTCCTTCACCCAGGACTTGCTTCTGGGAGAAGCAAGGTGAGAGGCACCTGCCTTAGATTATGATGGGAGAGGGGAAGTGGAGGCAGAGGTGGACAGGTGGGGAAGGTACTGGCTAATGATGATGGTGGTGAGGATGGTGACAGCGGAGATGATAATAATGATGATGGCAATGACATGATGATTGTGGTGATAATAGTGATGATAATGGTGATGGTGGTGATGGTGATAATGATGGTGATGGTGGTGGTGATGGTCACAATGGTGATGGTGATGATGATGATGATAATAGTGATGGTGATGGTGATGATGGTGATGGTGATGATGGTGATGATGGTGATGGTGATGGTGATGGTGTTGGTGATGGGGATGGTGATGGTGATGATGGTGGTGATGATGGTCCTGATGGTGCTGGTGATGATGATGGTGATGATGATAATAGTGATGGTGATGATGATGATGGTGACCCTGGCTATTTTGGATGTCCAGGGAGAAATCATTGCTGCTTTGACCAGATCAAGGGCAAATGTGGAGCAGTAAGAGGTGGGCAGATTGGGGACCTGCATATGCACTGGATGTATTGGTAGAGAGAACCAGTGCGGTCATCTGTGCTTTTCCTTTCATGTCTGAGGCTAAATTGCCCTGACTTTTTTCCACCTCATTTATCCCTTTCGCGACTGTTTTCTCTCTCTTTCTCTCCCTTACCTTCTATATCTGCTCTCCCCCGCAACTATCACCCTGATCTGGCTCATTAACATGATTGCAGGATTTAATTCAACGCAACACTTTTGTGGAGCACCTTGTAGGTGTCAGACACAAGAGCCGAGCACCAGGGAGAGAGAAATGAGCACTTCACATCTGAGGTGCCATGGACATATGGAACGAGTAATCAGGGCGTGGTAATGAAACTGCAGTAAACCTACCCAGAGTGAAGAGAGGTTTGGGAAAAGAAAACTTGTTATTTACTAAAGAGTAGTTTTTTAAAAGAATCTCTGACTTGATTATAAAATCCAATCAGCATATGTTCATATATATCTGTCTTGATAGACAAATTCATACATCCCTCCATACATAAATGAGCACATAAAGAATAAATAAAAAACTCCCTTCTAACTAGTTGAAGTTGGTTGTTTTGTGCTTCGAGATTTCAAGAGAGAGAAGATTTTCATCAGAAGTGGCTCACTAGTACAACAAATCTCTTTTACACGACACATTATAGTTCTCAAGAAACTGTATAATTTAGCTCATTTGCCTCTTGTCATCATTCTGAGTCAGGTGACATCGTCTCCACCATCATCATCATTATCATCACCACCACCATCATCATCATCACCAACATCATCATTAATATCACCATCATCATCATCATTATCATCAACATCACCATCATCACTATCACCATCACTACCATCACCACCACCACCATCATCATCACCAACATCATCATTATTATCACCATCATCATCAACATCAACATCACCATCATCACTATCACCATCATTACCATCATCACCACCACCATCATCACCACCACCATCGTCACCACCACCATCATCATCATCACCAACATCATCATTATTATCACCATCATCATCAACATCACCATCATCAGTATCACCATCACTATCACCATCACCCCCACCCCATCACCATCACTATCACCATAATCACCATAACCATCATCACAATCACCATTATCATCACCAATTTCATCATTATCATCACAATCACATCACCATTATTGCCACAATTGTCATATCATCATTATTATCATCACCATCACCACCGTCATTATCATTATTATCACTATGATCATCACCATCACTGTCATCACCATCACCGTCATCACCATCACCACCACCATCATCATCATCATTACCATCACCATCATCATCACACCACCACCATCATCACCACCACCACCATCACCATCACCACCAACATCACCATCATCACCGTTATTATCACCATCATCCTCACAACCACCACCACCATCACATTCATCACCATCACCATCAACCTCACCACCATCATCACCATCATCATTACCACCATCACCATCAGCATCATCACCACCATCATCATCATCACCATCATCACCACCAGCACCACCAGCACCATTATCACCACCAGCACCATCATCATCATCACCATCACCATCACCACCATCATCACCACCACCACCATCATCACCACCACCACCATCATGATCACCATCATTATTATCACCATCACCATCATCACCACCATCACCATCATCACCACTACCACCATCACCACCATCATCACCACCACCAGCATCATGATCACCATCATTATTATCACCATCATCCTCACAACCACCACCACACCACCATCATCATCATCACCATTGCCTTGTTCCAGAAGAGGAAACTGAGGCTCACAGAAGTTGAGCGGTGCCCAAGCTCACAGAGCTGAAAACTGAAGACATCAGTCCTACCAGCACCTCCACACGCGAAGCCCTTTCCTCTGTATGCCCACTAGGTGTACTACATACTAGAAGCCTTCCAAAGACCTACGTGGTCTGCCTTTTGCTCTTTTCCTCTTCTTTCCTTAGTCCACTTGCTGCCTCGAGTGTGGGGCTCACTATCTTGCACTATGACGACAGGGTCAGAGGAGCAAAAAGATGCGAGAAGCCCAGTTTTTGAGGGCTTCATGACGCAAAGCCCCTCCACCAGCCTCAGACCATGCAACTATAAGGGTCACATTTACATGAGAGAGAAACGAACTTCTATTGCTTTAAAGCACTGCTGTTTTAGGGTTTCTCTGTCAGCCAGACCTAATCCTGATGCCGCAGTCAAGCTCCGTGCACCTTGCAAACAACCCAGTCACCCCCACCTGCCCACACGCCCTAAGCCCTCCGTCCCAACGACTCTTAAAGGCAGCTCAGCCCTTTCCGTAATCTGATTTGCTGTTAATCCCTGTTGGAAAGGACACACGCAGTGACCTTCAGGGACAGCCCTGAATGAAAACTATTTTGTTGCACCAGGTAAACACACTGTGTGGGGATCGGCATTCGTTCAGAGAGCCCTGGCTCATCCTAGTCATATCGGAAAGAGCCATTTTAAAGGCATTAACGATTCCCTGTCATCCTAAAGCGCACATTTCCCATCTCCGATCTGGGTGGAGTCAGCAAAGGAAGGCAATCTTTGGCTTCAGACTTTTTAATTTATCCCTCATCCCAAGCTAATCAGCGCCGCTAAATGAGTGATGAGAGCTTTCAAAGCATCATCCTGCAAAGCTCCCTGGAAAAGGGAAACGTTGACCCATTAGAGAGCCCACCTGGCCCCGCTCTGTGGTCCAGTCCGAAAAAGTCTGGCTGGGCATGGTTGAGTTTCGGCCTTTCCCAACCCACGGTCCCTGGATGTGGCATAAGAGACACACATCCACGAGGACCACTGCTCTTCAAAATAAGTCCACGCGCTCAGGGTGGCTTTTTCACACAGCGAGATGCCAGTTACGGCAGGCGGTGAGGTTTGGGGCGTGATGAAGGCTCTTGTCAGAGAGCAGGCTCGTTTTGATGCTAACGAGCCCTTCCACAAGCTGCTTTGGGTGTCTGGAACAAGTCCCCAGAGCTCTGAGCAAAGGCAGGGCTGACGTTATTGGATACACGAGCTGTCAGTGGCCAGATACTTATTGTAAAGGCATTTGACGCATGTGTGAGGTCCGTTCCATGCCTCAGTTTCCCGTGAACCAGGAGGGCAGATACGGGAGCGTGAGGAGCTGGCTGTAGGCTGATTTCTGATAGTGCCGTGAGCAAGACTGGGTTCGGTATTTATAAAAAAAAAAAAAAAAAAAAAAGACATCTGGGTTTTTGTCTTCATGCCAAAAATTCACATTAATCTTGCAGAGGGTGAGGATTTAATCCAGTTCAAAGAAAATGAGATTAGGAGAAAGTATCTCAAAAAATAGTACTGAAGCATTTCCAGACAGTATAGTGCGATCTTTAAAAAAAAAAAAAGTTTTGCAAGAGTATCACAAAGGATGCGTGTGTGTGTGTGCTCATGCATGAGAGAGAGAGAGACATTAGCATGAGAAAGAAGAAGAACAAACCATGAAACTTGATGGTCAACGCTTGGGTGCAATGCACTTCAGTCTGTGCTCTAATTCTAATCCATACAACCCACTAATCTATCATTTGTTTTTTTGAGACAGAGTCTCACTCTGTCGCCCAGGCTAGAGTGCCGTTGTATCAGCCTCGCTCACAGCAACATCAAACTCCTGGGCTCAAGCGATCCTCCTGCCTCAGCCTCCCGAGTAGCTGGGACTACAGGCAGGCACCGCCATGCCCGGCTAATTTTTCTTTTCTATTTTTAGTCGTCCAACTAATTTCTTTCTATTGTTAGTAGAGACGGGGCCTCACTCTTGCTCAAGCTGGTCTGGAACTCCTGACCTTGAGCGATCCTCCCGCCTCAGCCTCCCAGAGTGCTAGGATGACAGGCGTGAGCCACCACGCTCGGCCTATCGCTTTCAATATTCTCTGAATATTTAAGAAAAAAAAATGGAATCTCATCGATCAATCTCATTCTCCTTTCTCCTTAAGCACACCCCCCCCCAATTTTTTTTACAAGCGCTTTTACAACCTTAAAATACGAAGACGCGGTTTGAGATACATGCGTGAGAATGTCATAGCGAGCACCCCATGGGGAACCCATCTCTGTGAAATGCCCGGATGAGTTTCCAAATACGGAAACTTTTCCGGCAAGGCGGAGCAGCTTGCTGGCTGCAGAATGACCCTGTCCTCACAGACAGTGCCGTAAATTCTCCAAGCTTAGGGTGCTAGTGCCTTGCCCGTGAGCCATGCCTCTCGTCACTGCTGCCCAGCTCCCCACGGCCAGAACCTGCCCTCGTGGCTGAGACTCCCTTTGGTCCCTGAAGTCCAGGCGGCCAGGCTGTAAGCGTGGGTAATGCAGTCAGCATCACCTGGTGGGAATTGGGGTGCACATAGCCCAGCTCCCTGCCCCCCGATTGCCTCGCCTCACCTGCTAGTGGTCAGTTTGCAGGTTCACCTTCTACACCGGCACCTCAGCTCCCCAAAAGAATGAAGCTGCAGCCGCCCATGGTGCTGACCACTCTGCTAGCCTACCTACCTCCTTCTACGCCACAACCCACACATCTTAGCATCAGCCTGCGGGAGAGCCCAGGTGAAGACCATCCCCTGAGCTCTTCCTAGGAAGCCCCGGCCTGGCTTGTTTCCTGAGAAGGGGGGAAAAAAATCATACTACTAGCAGGACCATACTGAGAGATCAGCTTGCTCACTTAAGGATCTATTAAAAAAGCAAACGTCATTAATAAAAGCATGCACTTTCTCCTTAGAACGGATTCCTCCTTATAGCATCCCTTCTGGTTTTTTGTTTTGTTTTGTTTTCTGTTTTTAATGCCTGTGCAGATGTAGCAAGAGCAGCTCAGAAGGAAAGCGATCAGGCTCGAAGCAGACACTCTGCTTGGCTCTTTCTTGTTGGGGCTTGCTCTGCAATTGCTTCGTTGTGACATAAATATCGCCATCGCTATTAATATCCACATCCTCCCTATGATCTATCCTTTCCTCGAAAGTTCTTGAAAAGCGGAAAGATCATTTGGTTGCATTTCCCCATTTCTTGTTTTTTTTTTTCTTTTTTTAAAAAAAGAACAAATCCCAAGCCCTGCAGATGGCTTGTATTGAACTTTTACATTTGATTTAAAGATTGTTAAACGTGAAAGAAAAAGCATTCTAAATATGTGACGTTGGTGTAATATAATTATATATCATACATACATAATTTGCATCATTTTTATCAAGGCGAGGCAGGCAGAGGTTAAAGAATTAAATGACATAAAACAGAACCACAGACCCTATAAAGGAAGGAAAATAGCCGCTTCCCCAATCCCTTCCGGACCGAGGCGTGGCAGCAAATCTGCTGTTCCCGAACTTGAAATAGATGCTTCTTTTGCTTGCGCCACATGAGGTGTGTTTAGGAAGCCAGGCAAGTGGGGAAACCGAGGACACTTTAGGCATCGTCGCCCGGGCGGCATGAAGGCGACCCAGTGCGGGTGACCCCCCCACCAAGGGCTGGCAAAGGCCGGCGCTGCCCGGTCCCCTCCTGGTGTCAGTGGTGACAGGCAGGCAGCGGTGATGGCCGAGGGCAGGAGTCGCCACAGGACAGGCTGCTACATGGGAACGGTGGCCTTGGCACGGGCACTCTGCTGACCCACAGAGAAGCAGCCACGGGTGGACAGACCCTGACCTCCCTCACCTCCTCGCCGCTCTTTGCCCTGCTGCAAGAGAGACCCCGGCAGCCCACGGCGGCGAGCTCCGCGGCCGCGGCAGGTGGACGGAGACAGAACGTCCGAAAACAGAGACCGCACTCTACACATCCTCTTCCTCGATTAATGAACATATTCGCTTAAAATAGCAACCGCACGTTCCGCACATGCAGAGAACGCATTGCTTAAAACGCTCTTGGGCACGTGTGAAAATGGGTGCAATAGAGGGGCTCTCACCTTTGCCCTCTGCTCCCCGCCCCCGCCTGGGAGCCTGCCGCTGCCGGAAGGTTGAAAGGTCAGGGGTCGGATCAGAACCCACACCTGCCGCCCGGGGTCAGCCGTCTTGAAACGCAGGTGTTACGATGCACGCAGGAATCGCGACGCCCCGTGGCTGAGTTTGCAGGGACGTGGCAAGCAGCTTGTTTATGAACTGTCCTCTAATTTTTATGCATCCAAAGTCTCCTTCATTTCTCCAGAGCTGATGTTTAAGCCTCGATGATTTAGGAACTTACACTTAGCATTTGGTCGTGTTTTCTCTCGGTAGCCACAGGCTGACGTACAGGCATGCATCTCCTCTATGCCGGGCACTCCGGACAACCTGATTTTGTCACCTTTGGGTCCCCTCCACCTAGCCCAGGCAGGCACTCGATAAATAATTACTGGGTAGCTAAGTGAGGTCATGGCAAAGCGGCTCTCTCTGTGCGTCTCAAGACAGCCCGGGCTGAATTAATGAGCAGCCGGGGCAGCGCCGTTGCATTCTAATTCGACGTCCACACCCTGGCGGAGCGCCCGCCGGCAAGGGGAATGGGATTTCCACGTCCGACTTGCAAATCTCTTTGCTCAGGGAAAAGGTGGCGCCCCAGGAAACCATGCCCGGCTCAGGACAACGATACCGACCTTGCAGCCGCTCAGCCTCTGTGCATTGGAACGCCAGGGCCACCCACCACCACTGTGTGACCTCGTGCAAGTCACTGGCTGCCTGGGAAGCTTTGCTTTCTCTGCAAAAGGTGAGTGTTACGGGCTGAATAGCCTCCCCTGCTGAATTCATACGTTGCAGCCCTGACCACCCCCAGGACCTCAGACGGTGGCTGTGTTTGCAGTTGGGTCTTTAGAGAGGTGATTAAGGTAAACCGAGGTCACCAGGGTGGGCCCTGATCCAACAGGACTGGTGTCCTTATAAGCAGAGGAGACGAGGACACCGACAGGCACAGAGGGACGACCCTGTGAGGACACAGGGAGGAGACGGCGTCTACACGCCCAGGAAAGAGGACTCAGGAGGAACCAGCCCTGAGACACCTGGATCTGGGACTCCCAGCCTGCAGGACTGTGAGAGAATAAACGCCTGTTGTTCAAGCCGCCCAGTCTCTGCTGTTTTGTCACAACAGCCAGGAAAACTAACACAGGTGTCAGGGGCATAATAATCGCCCTGTCAGTCTACTGCATGCTCGAGGCGGTGAGAATGCTATAAACCGATGCACCTGAACACGTTCCCATAACTGCCACTTGCCTTTGCATTTAAAAAAACAGAGCGCACAAAGCCATCGTGTTTACTTCTCGATTGAAGTTGGTTGAAGGGAAGACAAGGTGATTTCTGGATTCTGCAGAAACTTGGGCACCATGTGCGTGTGCGTGTGCGTGCGTGGTGCATGTGTGCAGGGAGGTGAGACATTCGTCATGCAGGTGACTCTGCAGGGCAGGAATGCTAATGCAGATTGTAGCCATTGTCTGAGAGACAGGAAGGTGCTAACAATGTCTATATATTATGATCCTTGCCCTGGGGAATAAGCATCGTTTATGTGAAGTCGACCATCATACAACAAAAAGGTTCAGTGATCTCTATTGGGAAATCTGTAAAAAATATATTTTGAAGCAATTACCTGTTTGGAACAAATCATTCATCTTCCAGTAGTAACTCAAAACCGACCCTCTTTTAAAAGCCGGCCGGGCCGTGTTTGGCCCGGTCATTTGTCCGTCAGAGACCAGTGAGTGAACGCGGCAAAATAATTAAATGATCTTGCGGCGTGCGCTAGCCAAGTGTCCTTCTCACAGGCTGACGTCTACGATCACCGTCTCAAACACTCTGGGAAACAGACGCTCAGCAATGACACCGCAGCAGCGATCCGGTTCTTCGATATTTTCTCCACGGACGAGAATGCAGCCGGCAACGCCACACAACGGCAAAAAAAAGTCAGCGACGGTTCATCTTTCTGCCATCCTCGGGCATTTATTTTCTCTTCCGAGAACTCTGGGATTCCAGCCACCCATCGGGAATGCAAAATTTCAGCAAGAAGAAAAACAACGTCCTGAAACGTCGCATCGCGGTTATATGGACTCAGTTTCCCGAGTGGACGTCTCA
>VSMD01010158.1:0-11537 GCA_008750895.1 Mirza zaza
CAACAAAGCGAGACTCTGTCTCAAAAGAAAGAAAAAAAAAAAAAAAGGGCCGGGCGCGGTGGCTCACGCCTGTAATCCTAGCTCTTTGGGAGGCCGAGGCGGGCGGATTGCTCAAGGTCAGGAGTTCAAAACCAGCCTGAGCGAGACCCCGTCTCTACTATAAAAATAGAAAGAAATTAACTGGCCAACTAATATATATATATAAAAATTAGCCAGGCATGGTGGCGCATGCCTGTAGTCCCAGCTACTCGGGAGGCTGAGGCAGCAGGATTGCTTGAGCCCAGGAGTTTGAGGTTGCTGTGAGCTAGGCTGACGCCACGGCACTCACTCTAGCCTGGACAACAAGGCGAGACTCTGTCTCAAAAAAAAAGAAAAAAGAAAAAAAAAAGATTACACAGCAAGTGAACGAACAGCAGAGCTCAAGAGAGTACAACAACCTTTCAGATTCTTCAACTTGCCAAATGCATTCCTGCCTCAGGGCCTTTGCACTTGCTGTTTCCACTGCCCTGTGAGCTCTACCGCTCTGGTCAGCGCCATCATGTAATTCGATCTGCACTGAAATGTCATCTCCCCAGGGAAGCCATCATGACCACCGCTTAAAAAGCTGCACCTCCTCACCTCTTTGCTATGTTTTAGCTCATTATAGAACTCGTGTCTACCCGACATTGTACATTATATTTTTATTATCTCTGTTTCCCCCACTAGGATGTAACCTTGTCTCTCAGCACTTTCTGCGTGGCAGGTGCAGGGCTAACCTCTTTACGTATGTATGATTTCATTGAGGCCTCACAACCACCCTCTGAGGAAGGTACTGTCTTTATCCCTGTTTTACAAATTAGGAAACTGAGGCACAGAGAGGTTAAGTGGCCTGCCAACATCATACAGCCAAGAAATGGAGGAGCCAGGACTCACAGCCAGGCAGGTGGGTTCCAGAGTCTGCCTGGCACGTAGTAGGGGCTCGATGAAGGAACGAATGAATGAACCAATGGCTCTGGAGCACGTCCTTTCCTGCTCACCTCAGTGCTGCCCGTGACCCGGTCTCCCTCGAAGTCCCCGCTCCCTCTTACCTCCGTTGGCGAGCTGGGGTGGCACGGCTGGCATGGTGGCTGCAGCCCTGCCCGAGGGTGTCCAGGGGCTGGGGCTCCCCGCCGAGCCAGCCCCGGGCGCCTTCATGGGGGCGGGAGCCTCGCAGGGGCGGCCGCGCCGGGCCTCGCAAGCTGCTCGCCTCACCTCCTCCACCACGGCCACATCCCGGCGCGGCGGCGCCAGGGTGATAAAGACGGACGAGGCCACCCTCTTCTCAGGCTTCGCGGCCATGGCGCCGGCTCCTGCGGGGCTGGGGCAGAGCAGGCTCGCGTTCAGGCTCCAGCAGGGCTCAGGGCGGGGGCGCGCTCCGGCTGGACTCAGACCCCCCCTCAGGCCATGGAGCCTCCCTCCGCCCCCCCAGGTAGCTCAGCCGCCCCACCATGCCAGCCACCCGGCCCAGCCAGAGAGGGGGAAGGGGAGGACACGTGGCCACCAGAGGACTTGGCCACGGGACGGGACAAAAGCCCTGACTGCCCCCCTAACCTGCTCACCTGCGGAGAAAAGTGCAGGTCTGCCCGCCTCCCCTCACAAAGGATGACTTTCCTCGTCTGATTAGCGTGAGGAGGGAACGGCCCAGCCCGGTTCCCCTGACTGCCCCCTAGCCCAGGGCCCCGCCTGCCCGCTGGGCCACACCCAGGTGACAACCCTCACCGGGGATCTGGATTCTCCTGGGAGAGCCAAAGTCCCCGCTGGGGCTGGGGCTGGGGCTGGGGCTGGGGCTGGGGCAGAGAAGGGAAGCCTCCGGGGGCAGGAGCGCAGCAAGGGTGACCTTTCACCAAGCCCAGCTGGCGTGGAGCTCACGGATGAGGAAACTGACACTCAGAGAGGTAAGGTCACTCGTCCACAGTTACTGGATGGTAGAGCTGGGATTTGAACCCAGAGCCCGTGCTCGTGGCCACTGTGCTCTGCCCTGCCCTGTCAGGCCGGCCCACAGCCAGCATGTCTTTCTCTGCCTTCCAGAGCCAGAATCTCTCCCTCTAGCCACCCCTAAAACTATGGCCTGGGATCAGGCCCAGGCCAGGGGCGGGTGTGGGGTGAGGGGGTCCACAGTCTCTAGCCTCACCTCCTAACCCCTAACCCTGATCTTTCTGGAGCACGAATCTTTCTCTTCTACTTAAAACCCCTCCCTCCATGGCTCTCCACCACCAGCATTCTGATAAAGTCTGAATTGCTGTGCCATCAACCTGAGAGCACTCAGACCACTCCTCCTTCCTCACTGTGTCTTTCTATCTTACTTGCCTTAGAATGTTTCTACTATGGGTTTTTGTTTTTCTTTTTTGAGACAGTCTTGCTCTGTCACCCGGGCTAGAGTGTGGTGGCGTAATCATAGCTCACTGCAACCTCCAACTCCTGGGCTCAAGCGATCCTCCTGCCTCAGCCTCCCAAGTAGCTGGGACTACAGGTGCACATCACCACGCCTAGCTAATTTTTCTGTTTCCTGTAAGGGACGGGGTCTCGCTCTTGCTCAGGCTGGTCTTGAACTCCTGATCTCAGCCATCCTCCCTTCTCAGCCTCCTAGAATGCTAGGATTACAGGCGTGAGCCACCCCAACCAGCCTGTTTCTACTATGTTTTTCCTCTCCTGCCCCCACAGGGTGAATTTCTGCCTTCCCTTAGACGCCCAGCTTAAACATCACCTCCTCTAGGAAGCCTCCCCTGAGTCCCAGTCCCCTCCCAGGGCAGTTGTGTGCTTCCACAGGGAGGTGGAAGCCCCGCAGGACAGGCTGGCTCACTGCCAGGTGTCTGACCCCCGCTGTGTCTGAGTGCTCCGTGTACCCTGAGGGCCGTGCACAGTGCGGGGTAGCACCAGCGTGCAGATCAGGGAGCAGGGTGGCACCCTGGGTCAGGAAAAGCCCATTTTCCATCTCTCAGGTGGTTCCAACAGCCAGTAGCCTCAGGGGCCGAGGCTGAGCTGGGGCCACCAGGGGGTGAGTCGGCTGCGCCCAGCTCAGGAGTCCTCACTGGGCACCCCACGATTGTGCTCAGGGCTATCTCACTCTGTCTGGGCCATTGTGACAGGCCCCGAAGCCCAGTCCACAGGTACGTGGGGACAAAATAGGGACCCAGAGAGTGAATCTCAAGTAGTGGGTTGGGGTGGGAGGTGGGGCCCCGAGGGACCCTAATGGTGGACTTGGGAGCCCAGTGGGAACTCACAGGCCCCAAAGCATGTGGCCGCCTCGGGCCCCCTTGGTGACTGATGGAGAATAATAATAGCAAAAACAGTAGCACGTGCTCCCAAATTCCTCTCCAGTTGGTTTGCATGTTTGGCTACTCATACCTGCTCTTAAGAAGAGACCAATATGTTAGGAAAGACCGTTAAAAATTCTTTAAAAGGCCGGGTGCGGTGGCTCACGCCTGTAATCCTAGCTCTCTGGGAGGCAGAGGTGGGCGGATCGTTTGAGCTCAGGAGTTCGAGACCAGCCTGAGCAAGAGCGAGACCCTGTCTCTACTAAAATAGAAAGAAATTAATTGACCAACTAATATATATGCAAAAATTAGCCGGGCATGGTGGCTCATGCCTGTAGTCCCAGCCACTCAGGAGGCTGAGGCAGAAGGATCGTTTGAGCCCAGGAGACTGAGGTTGCTGTGAGCTAGGCTGATGCCACAGCACTCACTCACTCTAGCCTGGGCAACAAAGCGAGACTCTGTCTCAAAAAAAAAAAAGTACTTCTTTTTTGTTTCTGGTTTTGGAAGTGACATTTGGAAATATATATACTTATCCTGGCTGTCATAGGCTTTAGTTTCACACTTTGTTATAAGTTTAAGAATCTATTTTTGTAAATGATGTTCAGAGTGCATCCGAAATTTAAGGAAGAAATATCAGGCACTTGCTTCGTGCCTCGCACCGGGCCGAGTGCTCACCTGACTCTCAACCCAGCTGCAGGGAGGGCCACAGTGCAGGGCCGAATGACAGACTCCGAATTCTAACGGGAAGTCCAGGGTGTCCTCAGACCTTAGACGACACACCTTTTCTTCCTTTGATAGCACAAGGCCCCCGAAGATTCCCAGGCCTGTTCTCACCAGGAATGGCCCAATCTGGCTGGGGTATCCTGTGGTCACTGCATTCTGGGCTGGTCCCAGATACCCCCACCCCCAGCCCTGACCCTATGACACTCCTCCGGGAAGTCAGATCTGCCCGGTTTCTCGGAAAATGTTCGGCACTGAGGCCAGATGTTCACAGCTGGGCAGCACCCCCCTCTCTCCCAAGCGGTTACTGCAGGGACCTCAGGCCCCAGGGGAAGGGCCTGAGCTGGGGAGTTTCAAAGCCCTGTCACGGCCCACCAGGAAAGGGAGCCTCAGCTTCTCTCTCTGTCACTCTGCCCTAGTCACCCTGGGTGGGGTGTGTATAAGCTCCCCAGGGGCAGCCAGCCACGCCCAGGGCACCCCCACCCTCCCCCCACCCAGGGAGAATCAGAGATCCAGTTGGGTAAGCGGAGAAAGTGGGAACAAAGGGAAGGAAAGTCATTTCCTGTCAAGAGGAAGGAAGGAGGCTGGGATCCAGCCAGCCTGCTTTAGGCTGCAGCCCTTGGGCAGGGATACAGTGCTGAGGGGGGAGGGGAGCCCCCTCCCCCTTCCCACTCCTGACTGCCCCCTCCAAAAAAACCTCTGGAGCCACCTCTAAGCTTTGTTCTTTAGTAACTGGATAAAGTAGTCTATGTTTGGGTCTGGCATTAAACTTTGCTGGAGGTGGGGGAGGGACTGTGCCCTGACCCCCCACCAAACAGGGGACCTTGCAGCCTTGGGGAGGGGTTCGCTCAGCCTCTCTCCCACCCCAGGGAACCAGTGAAGGCACAGGGCGGGGTTCACACTGGGCCCTACTTCTTTCCTGCTGGGTGACCCTGAGCAGGTCACCAAACCTCTCTGGCCTGGCTTTTTTCATGAAGAAGAAAATGAGTCTGTCCTGAGGGGTGGCGGGGAGGATGAGGGTGTCAGGATCTTGGCACTGGGTAGGCGCAGAGGACAGCTGGTCAGGCAGCCCCTGGGGGAGAGGAGCGGCTCTGGGGGCTGCGCTCCACCGAGGGTCCCGGAGGACATGGGCTTAGCTGCCACCGTTATCCGGAGCAGGAGTCTGTCGCTGGCCCAGCCTCTCCCCAGGGTCCTCAGGTCCAGGCTGGCGGGCGGGCCGCGGCACACTCCGGGGATCGCCTAGTCCCACACCTTCCCAGCCCGCGACGGCGTCGGAGGCCCGGAGAGGGCAGCCCGCGGGCCCTGCTTCCCCTCGCCCGACCCGGCCGGGAAGAGGGGCCCGGAGCCCCGGCGCCCCGGCGCCCTCCCGCGGGCAGCCGAGCAGGGCGGCTGGCCGGGTCACCGAGGGGCGCCGCCGGGACTTTAATTCGATCCATGTGCGGGACGCCGTCCCCTTTGTGAGCGAGCTTCCGCCCTGCGCTCCGGTCCGGGTCCCGCTGCGGGCAGGGACGCGACCCCGCGCCGTCCCCAGACCTCCCCCTCCCCCTCGGGGCCAAGGACCGGAGCACGGGGACCGAGGACGCCGGGTCTGCACCCCCACTGCAGGGGCGCCGGCGCTGGGGTCCCCGCGCGGGGCCGGGCGGGCTCCGGCCGAGGGCGGCCCGGCTGTCACCGGTGAGTGGCCGGGGCAGGCACGCGAGGACGCCACCCCAGCCTCCCGCCCGCGCCCGCTTACCTGCGCCGCCCGCGCCCCGGCGGCTCCGATCGGACGCGCAGAGCCCGGAGCCGCGCGCCTCCCGCCCGCCGCCCTCCCCGCCCCTCGGCTCCCTCCGCCCCGCCGCCCCGCGCCGCCTTTACCATAAAAGGTGACGCTCCAGGGGAGGGGGCGCGGGGTCCCCGCCCCGCCGAGCCCGCCCCACCTGCCCCCCCACCTGCCCGGCCGCGCCCCGCGCCGCCCCCTCCTCCTCCCTTTGTTCCCTCGACCACTCCTCCCCTCCCTCTCTCCCAGGCCCCGGTGGGCGTCCTTCCCTGCGCCCACTCCCCACCGGAGGGGTACCCGGAGGGGTCCTTACCCTTCTCCTCCCCTAGTCACCTGGGTTGGCCACCCCAGCTGCCCTGTCCCGGGGAGGGGGTGCTTACACCCCGGTTTGGCGCTGGGATCTGCCAGGGTCCTAAAAGGCAGGCAGACCAGGGTTCCACAGCCCTTCCCTAAGGTGTGCCCTTGGGCAGTCACTCCACCTCCCTGAGCCTCAGTTTCTTCATCTGCAAAATGGGAGCAAGCACTGCCTGAGGATAACAGGTGATAAGGACAGTGAGGCGCACAGTCAGTGGTCAGTGTCTGCTGGGTTTGGGGCTTTCCCAGGGAGTGCCCTTGATCTGCTGTCCCCAGAAGTCACCACCAGTCTCAAGCCCTCTGCAGGCGGGTGCCAGTGTCCTGGGAGACAGGCCCCAGCGGGCCTGTCACTGACCCATCGCTGACCCCTCCCTCTGCCTCCTGTTCCGCGACAAAGCTGGTGTCCATAGAACAGGAGCTGGGAGGCAGAGCCGGGGCTCTGGGGCGCGGATGGGGCCGGGATGGCCCGCCTGGGTCCCTGGAGGCCTCAGGAACATTGTGGGAAAAGGAATCTGGGTCTGATTCAGAGGCAAACAGATTGTTCTTTTGATTAAAGCCACAGTGGCTGGGGCCAGAGTGCTGACCCAGCGCCATCTGGGGGGCAGCCAGGCAGGATCTGAGCTCTGCAGCTATCGACCCCCACCCCACCCGCCCGGGAGCTCTGGGGCTGCTCCGGAGGGGCCCACGTTCATGGCGGTAAGAGTGGATCCCTGGATGCTCTGAATCGCTCACACACTGATTGTTGTCCTTCCCGTCCCTCTGGTCGCCCGGTTTCCACTGGATCCTCACAGCCTCGCTGCCCTAACAGCAGCAGTAGAGCAGCTGCCGTGGGGGCGTCCGAGGTGCTGGAGCCCAGCCTAGACCTCCCCTTCTGTCCCTGCAGGAGCCCCGAGCACCAGGGTGATCGTCCCCGTCCACAAGGAGGACACTGAGGCCCTGGGAGGCTTAAGGCCGCACAAGAGGCCAGTGACAGAGCTAGATTCAAGCCAGACCAGTGTGTGGCCCTGGGCACAGGGCTGAGCTGGTCCCAGGGACAGGCACTCTGCCACCCTTCACAGATGCGGAAGCCGCGGCTCAGAGAGATGACCCGAGTGAGACTGGAACTCAAGGCTGCCGGAGCCTCTGGTCAGCTCAGTCCCCAGCTTGGCGGTGACGCCCCCACTCTGCAGCACCATGTGGACACTTCCCTGTGCCCCTGCCAGGAGGGAGCCACTGGCCTCGGGGGGTGGGAATGACCTAAAGGAGGAAGGTGCCATGCAGGGCTTTTCAGACACTGTCAGCTGTAGTGCACTTTCAAGTGCTTGGTGACCCAGAAGCTCCATTAAGCAGATGAAAATGGAGCCCCCCCCCACCTCCATGATGTCCCTGAGCCACCTCAGTGCACCCCCAGGTGGGAGAGTGAGGCACCGAAGGGTTGACTTGGGGCCATGTCCAAGGTCACACTGACTCAGTCTGGGACCAAGGCCTCCTTCGTCTGCTCTGGGACAGTCCAAGGGGGCTGTGGGGGTCCAGCTGCCCCCACTCACCTGCTGTCCCGCCGCTCTGGCCGCCTGCTCCACCACCGCCGCTGCTCCTGGATGGAGGGGCAACAGGCTCCTGCACCAGCCGGGTGTCAGTGTCACCGATCAGCAGGTGCCAAACTTCCTGCAACGGAAACCCAGGAAGTGCGCCGGACGAGAACACACGCCCTTTGTCTGCCAGCTCAGAGGCCCTGTGGCCCTCCGCCCTCCCCGCCAGGTTCGGGTGGCTCTCTTCCCCTCTCAGATGGCCCCAGTGGGCAAATGGGCTCCATCTTCTATTAGGGTTGCGGTGGCTGAGACCCTGGGTGTCGGGGAAGGGGAGGAGAGAGGTCTGGGGGCAAGACCCAAGGCGGTGGGGACATTTGCTGCCGTCCTCAGGGGAGGGCTTGGGCTCAGCGGACTGGCTGGGCACCTACTGTGTGCTAGGTATGAGTCAAGCAGCCAGCGGGAATCAATCAGACACAAGCCATCCTTGTCCCCACAGAGCTTACAGGGAGGTGGGGGAGAGTGACACCTATACACATTAATATAATAGTTACCAATAGTGAGACGTGCTGTGGAGGAATGAACAAGGGCTCGGACAGACAGAGGGTGGGGGCGGGGGGTGGGGCTGCCCGAGCGCCTGCTGTGTGGAGCGCCCTGCTGCAGGGGCCGGAGTGGGTGGCTCCCCTGAGTGGGGGCCGGTGTGGGTGGCAGCAGGGTAGGTAGTGGCATCTCCAACGCAGTGGTGGGGTCGGATGGGCACAGACCATCAGCTGCGACATCGGTATCTGTGAGCGATTCCAGCTCTGCCACTTGCCAGCCTCATGCAAATCAATTCTGTCTGGGCCTCAGTTTCCTCCTGCGACCAGTGGTAGCAGGACTACCCCTGTGGCTTCGTTGTGGGAATTCAATGGGATGAATGTAGATTAAAGTGCCTGGCACTTAGTAGGTGTTCAAAGGTGGGTTCCTTTCCTCTTCCCACCGTGGAGAGGACAGACGTTTGGGGACATCAGAGTGAGGTGGGCAAAGCGCTGCAGGGGAGGGAGGGCAGAGACTCTTTCTGCAGGAGAATCTCAGGGACAGCTGAGGGTCCTGCCGGCCCTGCTTTGTTTTCTTTGTTCTGATAACAGCATGCAGCTTCTGTTTGGGGAACCTCACCTCCATTCTCATTTATTTATTTAATATTTTTGGCAATTAATTTCTTTCTATTTTTTATTTATTTATTTGAGACAGAGTCTCACTCTGTTGCCTGGGCTAGAGTGCAGTGGCGTTAGCCTAGCTCACAGCAACCTCAAACTCCTGGGCTCAAGCAATCCTGCTGCCTCAGCCTCCCGAGTAGCTGGGACTACAGGCATGTGCCACCATGCCCGGCTAATTTTTTCTATATACTTTTAGTTGGCCAATTGATTTCTTTCAATGTTTTTTTTTTTTTTAGTAGAGATGGGGTCTCACTCTTGCTCCGGCTGGTCTCAAACTCCTGACCTTGAGTGATCCTCCCGCCTCCGCCTCCCAAAGTGCTAGGATTACAGGCGTGAGCCACCACACCCGGTCCTCACCTCCATTTTCAATGCCTGGGGCTCAGGTGGGGTTGCTACAAACCCCTGCCTCTGGGGGTGTATACATGACCCAGGTCTGGCCAATCAGGGTGGCTGTTAGTTCTGAGATAAGAACCCAATCTCATTCCTGGGCCTATGCTGGAATTATTTGGAAAGAGGCAGTATTTTTCCAGTGGGCTTGTTAGCTGTCGGGATGCAAGCTTGGCACCACTTTTGCTACTATTTGGACCAACACAAAGGATAGTAGGGCAAAGACCTAGAAAAGGAGAGATAACTGATTTCATCACTTAAGCTGCTGGATCCAGCCATGCCTGATATCCTACCTCTGGGCCTCTGGAGCCAATGCATTCTTTTTTTCTTTTCCTTAAGCCAATTAAAATTTTATTTCTGTTGCTTTCAAGAGTCACAATGAAGCCTGGTGAGGCTCCATGAGTCTAGATCACCTCTCCCTCCTGGTAAACCTTGTACTCTTGTCGCCACTTTTGCAAAGCCTGCCAACTCCTCCAGGTAGGTTTAGGAGTTTTGTACACCTCACAGATATATCCTGAGGCTGCTCAGTTGCACCAATGTCCTTTTCCCTCCAGATTGGGAGCAGTGCCATATCTGATGGCTCTTTGTGTCTCCAGCACCTGGCACGGTGCTTGGTGCATAGTGGGGCCTTGGCAATTCCTACAAAATGAATGTGTATGTGGGCTAAAGTAGCTATCTATGCGAATCATGTGGTAGGTAGTAAAAGGCAGTGAGCATAAAGAACTTGGATGTTGGAGTCAGACCCACTTGAATTTGGGTCTTGGCTCCCCCACTTGAGCAAGTCAGTTAATCTTTCTCGGTCCTGAAGGTGGTGGGGGTGGCGGGGGTGCAGATAACACAAGAAAGATGCTTAGCACAGGCTGTAGCTCTTCAGCAGAATTGCCCCGGGAGCAGCTCTTTGCAAGCAAGGTGCAGACATGCTCGTCTTTCTCTAGTGGGGGGAAGTCTGGCCAGGATGGGGAAGGTGGGGGACGGAGACGCTGGGCCCGGCCCCCCCAAGCCCCCCCCAGGGAAGGGCTCCTGCTCTGCTGCCCAGGTCAGTGCCCCCTGCCCCGTCCCCTTTCCCAAATGTGCTCCTGGACGGTCACAGCGGAAGGGTGTGGCTGAGACGGAGCTACAGTCCCCTGTGGGGCGACCAGGCTCTGGGCTTGGTGCCCTGCCTCCATCATCTTCTTCAATCCTCTCAACAAATGGAGGAAACTGAGGCACAGAGAGTAGCTTGCTCAAGGTCACAGCCACTAGTGCATGAGTGTCATTCACACCCAGGCAGTCTAGCTCCAGGCGCCTTTACTGAGCAGGCCAAGTTTGTAGGGATGTGTTGTTCAGAAGGGGCTCCCAAGGGGGAACCCACCAGGCCACAGGTAGAGCCACACGGAGGCCCCACTCTCAGGCCCCAAGCCTGTGTCCACCTGCCTCACCCAGGCAGGGCCCAGCTTCCCGAGACCTGGCTGTGACAACAATGTCTGGGTGTTAATCCCCTCCGAGTTTAGGGGCCTGAGCTGGGTCTGGCCAGGCGGGCTGGTTCCCACACCAGGCCATCCACTCAGCAAATCCACACAGGCTCTGTGGGGAGGGGGTGGGGAGAGGGGGTGGGGTGAGGGAGGGGGAGTGGGAGGGCCCCTGCTCAGCCTAGGCCTTGCTGTTCAGGGCCCTCTTCCCCTCACTTGGGAGGTCCCTGAGCCTGCCCCAAGCCCTCGCTGGTCCCATCCTCCTCCTTGTGCCCCCATCCCCCCCAGAACCTCTATGCCAACACCCACCCCTTGCAGATCTATCTCAGTGGCCCCAAGCCCAAGACCCTTCCTCATTATAGCACAACGTGGCCAGGTCCTGTCTTCTCACCTGGGTGCTCACCGGCGTTATTCCAAATGCTTTACCTGCTTCTAAACTGCTTTACCTGCTTCTAAACTAACTTTTTTTTTTGAGATAGGTTCTCATTCTGTCACCTGGGCTGGAGTGCAGTGGCATCATCATAGCTCACAGCAACCTCAAACTCTTGGGCTCAAATAATCCTGTCTCAGCCTCCAGAGTAGCTGGGACTACAGGCATGCGCCACCATGCCCGGCTAATTTTTCTTTTTTTGTAGAGACAGGGTTTTACTGTGTTGCCCAGGCTGGTCTTGAACTCCCAGCCTCAAGTGATCCCACCCACCTTGGCCTCCCAAAGTGCTTAAGTGCTGGGATTACAGGTGTGAGCCACCTCCCACGGCTTAAACAGTGTATTCTTTTTTTTTTTTTCTTTTTTGAGACAGAGTCTCGCTTTGTTGCCCAGGCTAGAGTGAGTGCCGTGGTGTCAGCCTGGCTCACAGCAACCTCAAACTCCTGGGCTCAGCAATCCTTCTGCCCCA